>PQWD01001296.1:0-55681 GCA_019425675.1 Leucinodes orbonalis
TGAGTCATGCCCTGTCAGCCATATTCATTGGCATATTTATCTAGTCCGCATCATCATCATCGCATAAACATCCCACACGTAGGGCACGAGCCTACCCACAATGATTAGCCTTTAGTCGTCCACGCGCACCAGTGCAGATTGACGACTTTACGCACAACCTTTAATTATTCGTGGCATGCCGCAGGTTTCACGATGTTTTCCTTAGCCATAAAAGCGCAGATAAACAACATATAATTTTAAAAAATCGAAAAGACATTAGTTCGTAGTGGGATTTGACCGGCACCCTGCAGATCTGAAAAGCCAATACACCAATGACACCGACGCAATTATCGGCGGTATCAATGAATGAAATGAAAGGTCCTTTCATAATAAATTACCTATACATGATTTGTAAAGAATATCACGATGGATCAAGTATATTCAATATTTTATTTCATTAATCCAGTAGAAGTTTATTTTTTACTCGTTGTTATCATACTTTTACTCGTAAAAGAAACACTTGTAAATATACCTTGGTCTTACGCATAAAACCTTTTAAGCTATTGTATTAGGTATGAAATAAAAAATAGCGATTCTATTCACAAAGAAAATACCGAGCAACGTCTCAACAAAAAAGGACAGATGATAAATATGATGTCATCATACAAACATAAACTCGAGCTTTGCTCGTAAATCGCACGCACCATAAAACAACACTAGCTTCATAACCCATCTTGCTAAGAGTCTAAAACCTTTTCCTCATTGTATATGTTGTTACAACTATTACACAAACAACTTTCTATATTTACGAATGTAATAAACAAAATTAATGGACTGCTTATTGCTGGCACCGTAAATTCTTAATTATATCTATACTTTGATAAGTAAGCAAATTATCAAATTTATCCATTATGTTAAATATAGCTAATAATAAGTCTTCTTAAAGAAGAAAATTAATAATCAAAAACGATCATTAGGAATCACACTAGAGAAAATGTGGTAAATACTGTATTACCTAATTATTGGTACCAATTCCGGGTTCGACACCTATTTGATTTATAATTCTTCTTTTGTTTGCCATGATTAGCGCGCTCATTCTTAATCTATGGTTTGCCTGACTATTGTTATTATTGCTGTTATTCCTGGAAATGAATAACCCGCGTCACAGGCTGTGTTTTCATTATTTCGTTTTGGAAATTGCGTGTTTGGCACTTTGTTATCTCGAAAGTTGTTTGTTTCTCTCTTTGCATACAAAGCGTTACAAAGCGTTTGAGACACCTCGTCTTCTCAACAATCCGAGAAGCTGTTAACTTTATTCACCACGCACATAGGTTTAAATTTTAACATTTCCGTTACACTTTATTTATGAAAACAATTCTTTACTAGACGCATCGGACGGTTCTGATATGTTCCAATGCGTTGTCGCGACGCACACTTTGCGAAAAAAATTCAAGTGGTACCTACCCCTTACGAAATGCTGTTGCATCTAAATCGCTAAATCAAATGGCTCGCACACACGCTGTCACAAAATCTGATTTTACGCACAAACTTTGAGTCTCTTCGCAGGCGTGCGCAGGTTTCCTCACGATGTTTGTCCTTCACCGTAAGAGCGTCAGGTTAACATACATACAATTCGAAAAATTCGAAAACACATTGATACGTGGCAGGATTTGAACCTGCACCCTCTAAATCGAAAGCAACCGTCCAAAACCAATGAGCCACCGACGCTCAAAAAACACTATTTTTATTAAAATGTATATAAAAACGTGTTCTATTTAATGCATACAAAAGATATCATTTTTTCCAGATATTGCTGCATGACGCAAAAAGGAAAAATTCTGCTGCAGGATGTTTTTTGTGTGCTCCTCAGAATAAAAATTTGGGTGGAGTTTTTGTACTCGTAAACGCAGCGAGGACGACAAGTTTTATAACTTGGATTAACTTTAAGTATGCGATCTTTATCTGACTTAAAAAATGACGACGTTCTTAATGGGTCAGATTAATAGTCTTTTTTACCGACTTTTTATTATTAAAAAATAAAATAATATAAAAAAGGTATATTTGTTGAGGAATTCCTAGAAGAGAGTGGCAATTTCTTTAAAGTCTGTCGATTGTGTTATTATATTCAATATATTCCCTGTATTCCAATATTTAAAGAATATAAGAGAGAAAATATGAATGAGTATTTTTTCAATATTAGCAGGGATAACAATGATACCTAAGTAGTACATCAATTTAATTTTAGTTTTATCTAGTGACATAATAATGACTAATATTATGTCCCTAACAATTGATTCTGATGAATTTCAAGAAGATAATTCAAAAAGCAAACCAAATTTGAGCACTGTTGGATTGGCAACATTTATATTTTAATATAGTTTAGCAAATAGATAATTTGGTTTAGTATCTGGCAACACTCTCTCGCTATGCCGGTCAAGGCGATAACATCTTGTTGTTTTGTACAGAAAAATTAATACACGGATTATTACAAACAAATCTATTTTATTTCGCTCCATCTGCTGCTGATAATCACAAAAGGTTATGGGCCCAGTCGCCCGGAGCGAAATATAAATAAATTGTTTGCTCTGAACACGTGGTTAAGCGTAGGTGTGGTTTGCTGTGGTCAAGCAGTGGTGCAAACAAAATGGACGGCGAGGGCGAAATATTTGAAGCGACGAATAATCGCTTGTTGCTTGAAAATGCCGGTAACTGGCATACATGGAAATTCCAAGTTAAGGTCATATTAAAGGCGGTAAATGTCTACGACGTGGTGGACGGCTCGTCAAAATGTCCAGAAGATGACGACAAAGCCACGTGGAAGAGGTCGGATGCCAAGGCCCAAGCAGTAATAGTAAGTAGATTGGGTAACACAGCTATGCTGCATGTGCAAAATTGTGAAACTGCTAAAGAAATTTGGGACAAGCTAAACACAATTTATGAACAAAAATCCGATGTGTCACTTCACATATTACAGCAACGGTTCTTCGAAGAAAGGTACAATACCTCGGAAGATGTATCTACATTTGTAGCAAGGATAGAATCACTTGTAGCGCAAATAAGACAAGCAAAAGGTGAAATTGCGGAAAACATGATTGTTACAAAAATCATAAGCTCGGTGGGTGAAAAGTTTCGACACTTTGTCTCTGCATGGGATTCTGTACCAGTAGAAAAGCGAAACCTGTCGGAGTTGACAGCCAGACTCATTATAGAAGAGCAAAGAATTACAATGTACCAGAACAATGAAAGCAGTGGTTCTACAGCATTCAAAAGTTATACTAAAACAAGAAAATGCTTTAATTGCGGTAGAGTGGGACATTATAAAAAAGATTGTAAAGCTAAGAAGAACAAAAGTGATAAGACCGAAGATACTCCATTTTGTAAACAGTGTAAAAAACGGGGACATACAAAAGAAAAGTGTTGGTATAACAAGGGCAATAAACAACTAAAAGAAGATGAAAAACAAAACGCATTTGTCATGTCAGTGTATGGACTTGGGGCAAAAAGCTTAAACAGCAAGTGGTATTTGGATAGTGGTGCTTCGGAGCATATGTGCTTTACAATGAACAATTTTACTAACTATAAAAAGTTGTTAGTTCCAAAGGATGTTGTTATTGGAGATGGGACAACCATAAAAGCATTAGGTTATGGTGACATTGACCTTGAGGCATATGATGGTGAAAAATGGATAAATACATTGATAAGCAATGTGTTGTATGTGCCGAGCCTCAAGATAAACTTATTCTCGATGAGTGCTGCTCTAGATAAAGGCTATAAGTTAGAGTCAACAGCTACTGAGTGTCATTTTATCAAAAACAGCAGTGTGTATGCTGTAGCCAAGAGATATGGTAAAATGTACACAATGTTATTCAGACAGCAAAATGCTAGTGCAATGGTTGGAAAAAGTATGTCAGGTTTGAGGGAATGGCATGCTAAATTAGGTCACCAAGATATAAATCAAGTGAAAAGCATCTTAATAAAACATGATATTAAATTAGAAAATAGTGAAGAAGAAACATGTTTGCCATGTTTGAAAGGAAAACAACATAAGTTTCCTTTCCCATCAAGTACTAATAGGGCAACAAAACCAGGAGAGGTAATTCATATTGATATTGGAGGTCAAATAGAAGAAACTTCACTAGGAGGAGCAAAGTACTTTCTACTAATCAAGGATGATTATTCTAAATATAGAAAGGTGTATTTTCTGAAGAATAAAGGTCAGTCCATAGAATATTTAAAACAATATTTGAAAGAAGTGCAAGTTAACCCCGGTCATATAGTGAAATACATAAGAAGTGATAATGCAAAGGAATTTATAAGTAAAGAAATGGAAAACTTGCTAAAGTCATATGGAATACAACACCAAAGAAGTGTGTCGTACACTCCACAACAGAATGGTTGTGTGGAACGTGAGATGAGGACAGTCATTGAGTCAGCACGAACTATGCTTCTGGAAAGTGGCCTAAATAAGAATTTGTGGGCAGAAGCGATCAATACTGCTGTCTACATCATCAATAGAACGGGTCCAAGTCGAGTAAAGGATAAAACACCCTATGAACTTTGGTGGAACAAAGAATTTGATATCAACAACCTTAAAGTCTTTGGTAGTCAAGTATCCATTCATATTCCTGATCAGAAACGGGTAAAGTTTGATAGCAAAGCTGAATTAGGCTATTTCATTGGATATGGAGAAAATACAAAAGGATACAGGATATATTTTCCAGAAAGAAACATAGTAGACATCAAGAGAGATATAGTGTTTATAAAACCATGTATAGAAAATAAAGAAAGAGTCAGAAAACAAGAAAAGGATAAATACTACATTAATTTTGATACCCAAGAAGAGGCAGATCAAGTTTTGGAACAAGAAAGTCAATATGAAAATAGAGAGAATCATGAAACTATAGAGAGTGAAGATGAGCAGGATTCCATTCATTCTTCTCATGAGCAGTCAATATTGGAAGAAGAGGTAGAGGAAGACATAGAAGAACAACAGGAAAACTCACAGAAAACAGAAAGACCTAGAAGGGCAAGCAAAAAGCCAAGCTGGTTTAAGGACTATGTACAAGGAGATGAAAATATGTTCCTAAGCTACGGCTGTGATGAACCTATTTCCTACCAAGAAGCTATGATAAGACCTGATAAAGGTAAATGGGAGGAAGCCATAAATAAAGAGTTGAAGACACTTGAGGAAAATAATACATGGGAAGAGGTAACAGAAGTTCCTGATGGAGAAAACATAATAAGTAGCAAGTGGGTATTTAAAGTCAAGGAAGCAGATGGAAAAGCTTTGTATAAAGCTCGCTTAGTGGCTCGAGGATTCCAGCAGAAGAACTGTGATGACCAGACATACTCACCCGTGGCCAAATTAACTACCTTTAAAACCATGATGGCTGTAGCCACCCAGAAAAGACAACCAGTGTACCAGATGGATGTTACCGGAGCATTTCTTTATGGAGACATAGGTGAGACAGTTTTTATGAGATTACCATGTAATAAAATATGTAAATTAAAGAAGTCAATTTATGGTCTTAAAAAGTCTCCTAAATATTGGAATACAAAGTTTAATAATTTTATGTCAAATGAAAATTTTTTCAGATCGAAGAATGACCCATGTTTATATTTCAAACATATTGGAAATGACTATATTTATGTGCTGTTATTTGTTGATGACTTGTTGTATTTTGGTAGTGATAAATACAAAGTAAATGACTTTAAAACTTCAATATGTAATAACTTTAAGATGAAAGATTTAGGTCTAGCCAGTAATTATTTGGGAATACATATTAAACAGGATCTCGAAAATTGTGTAACTGTAATTAATCAGAAAAGATATTTGCTAAAGTTGTTGGATCTTTATCAAATGTCGAATTGTAAAACTGTTTGTACTCCAATAGAACAGAACTTTAATTTTGAATTATTACAAAGAGATAAAAGTGAGAATGTTGAAATTGAAAAAGCCTGCAAAGTTTAGTTGGTAGTCTTCTGTATGCTACGTGTACTAGACCAGATTTATGTGTAGCTGTAGGATTTCTTAGTAGATATGTACATTGTGCTAGTGTAGCTTTGTTTAAATGTTTAAAGAGGATATTGAGATACATTAAAGGGACTATTGATTTATCTTTAACATACAAATATGATAAGGAATATACAAATGAATGTAAATTACAAGGTTTCAGTGATGCAGATTGGGCTGGTGATGTTGCAGACCGGAAGTCGACATCAGGTCAAATATTTTATATTTTTAATTGTCCAGTATCTTGGTACACCAAGAAACAAACTTGTGTAACACTGTCATCTTGTGAAGCTGAATATGTAGCTCTTAGTGTATGTATTATGGAAGGATACTATTTGAAAAAGTTACTTAAAGATTTTGGATATTTTAATGTAGATATTGAAATATTAGAAGACAACCAAAGTGTAATTAACATAGCAAAGAATAATGAAAGTAATAAAAGATTGAAGCACATAGATATAAAGTATCAGTACATTGTAGAAAGTTTATTAACTGGTTCCATAAAAGTTAAATATGTTTGTAGTAACAACAATGTAGCTGATTTGTTACTAAACCTTTAGGAAAAATACTATTTGTTAAACTAAGGGATAAAATTTTGTCATGAGTTTATTAAAATAGGTTTAATAGATGCCTAGGAAGGTACTAAAAAGTTGATATCTTGTTTATACATGGAATGTTGTTTAGTTTTCCCTATATTAATCGCATATTTGTTGAAAGGTAGGTAAACCATTAAAGGGGTGTAATTCAAACTTTTGTATAATGTTAAAATAATGGTTGTATGGAAATTAAAATATAATGTTGAAGGGGTGTGTTGGATTGGCAACATTTATATTTTAATATAGTTTAGCAAATAGATAATTTGGTTTAGTATCTGGCAACACTCTCTCGCTATGCCGGTCAAGGCGATAACATCTTGTTGTTTTGTACAGAAAAATTAATACACGGATTATTACAAACAAATCTATTTTATTTCGCTCATCTGCTGCTGATAATCACAAAAACACGCATTCAACCCCTATTAACAAACATATCACGAATAGAATGCGCGATAAGGAAAAGATGTGACAAAGCTCACAAGGACAGCAAAAATAATCAGTAGTACAGGGTCGTTAGCCAATACCAGGCGCAAACAGCTTATATCCTTAACCAAGTATGCCTTTTGACCCAAAGTACCACGACGCGCCCAGCAGTAGACTGCCATAGAAGGATTCAAGCTCCAATTAAATATTCTACTCACCGGACTTCTGCCGTAGGCGCCGAGAAATCCAATCTTTATAGTCTTCTCCTCTGTCCAGTTCTGAGCTGCGAGCGACACACCTTCGCACCACCACAGTCACGTTCACCACATTAAACAAATTAACACCGTCTGTTTCTATCATATCCACTGTCACACGTTCTTCAATCAGATTTGTGGTCACTCGCGAGTATATATTGTTCAGTAGATAGAATTAAATTATTTGGATTACAAACACTGTATCGTTAACTGATTGTATTATTAATGACGTCGCAATGATTCTTGTTTGCGATTGAATTTGCTTCTATTGGGTAGCACTTCCATTGGTATCTTCAGTGACATTGTAAAATCCGTCTTCTAGTTCTTTTCGATGATTGTTCGATGGTAGCGTTAAGTAGTATTAGGGTTGTGTTTGCTTCTTCGGCTATAGTTGTACTGTCCTGTTGTGTGTTTTGCACCAGACTTCATATAGTAGCAATATAACTAAGTACATAGGCATTATATGCGCCGCCATTTCTTCTAGTTCGTCATACTATTTTGAAGCACGTTATATCTGAAAATAAAAGAAAAAGATAATAAAGAACTTATTTCAGTAACAGTAGAATATGTAAAATATTAAATAAAAGAAAAACATAAGAAAAATTCGTGTTTTTAATCTAGGAGGACTGTTTCTTTTATGAAATTGCCTATTTGGGAATTTAGCACGAATAAGTACAACGCAACCTCATCAAACTTTAGCAAAGTTAGTTGAATGAAGGAAGTTTTATAACATACATTTACACCAATCCCTGTGTTAAATAAACTACGACAGTAACACCTCATGAGCATAATCATACTGCGTCATGATACAAGTAAAATGGTAGCGAGTTATGAACTTCAGCCAGTGTTAGTTACAGTACAAAAGTTACAACGGCGTAATTTCTCATGCCTCATACTCAACAGAGAAGATGGCTTACACAAAGATATAGCTATTTTCCACTACAATAGGTACTATGAAAAAGAAACAGGTTCCAATTCGAAATTCAAAAGTGAAAAGTAATTAACCAAAGAAGTTTTCCTAAAAGAACTCTATAACCTTTTTAGAATTATGTTCAAAATTGACTTCACTTAGACTATTATTTTCGAATGTATTTTATTTGTATACGCAAACATTGCTAAGAAAACACTCTTTCAGGGGGATCTATTCTTTTTCTGTTAGTACTGGGGCGGTTAGAATAGTCGAATGAGCTGATGATGATGATGATTCTAAACTAGCGACCCGTCCGACTTCCACAGGTGCGATGTTGAACTAAATACACACAAAGTTGTATATGAAAACATTACTTTGTTACATCTCAAGGTTCGGCCAATAAACGACTTTGTTTATACTAAATAGTGATAATGAAGACAGCGATACCTAATCACAGTTTTCAGTTAATTTCAAACAAATCGTGAAGTTGTGATTTATCTTATTTTCATAACTTAGCTCCCGTATTTAGAAGCGTAAAATGTTTATACTTCTGCCAAAACCTCTAGACTGCGATAATTACGGGACATTACTACGTTTAATTACAAATAATGTAATTAGACGAATACGTAGCGATTTCATATCTATAAACTTGAGTTAGTAATAAACTTGGCTCATCGACTTGTGAAACCCGTCATTTATGTCTTTTTATGTAATCAGAGTGTCACATGCGATCAGGATGCTCACTTGATGGTAAGCGATGTGACGCTGACCATGGCAAAGTGCATTAATTGAGACGAATATTTATAGACAGTTGTTATTTTCCATCAATGACGTCTTCACTCCAGAACTCGGTCTGCTCCAACGGTCCATCGTTTTGTGACATACGTGAACCAGCTACCCACTGCAACTTCGACTTGCTGATCCGGCGAACTATGTCGGTAACTTAGTTCTTACGGATTAAATCATTTCTGATCGTATCCCTAAGAGAGACTCCTAGCAAAGCTCGCTCCATTGCGCGTTGAGTGACTTGAACTTGTGAACCAATCCCATCATCAATGTCCATGTCTCAGCTGCGTATTTACACGGATAGGACGCATGCTCAAAGACTTTCATCTATGCATTATATACGAGTATAATACTCGTACCTTAGAACATGGGAAGTTTGTTGTATTATTCACTGCATTAACCGCGAAGAAAAATATTCGAGTACACAAACAAACCACGTAACTTATTAGCGAGTCAGGCTGCTAGTATTATAAGGAAATTCACGCATGCATATTACTTACCTACATTTTATGTTTTATTTATAGCAATATTATACATGATAGCAAAACAATATTTTGATAAGTTACGCTTAATGTCTAAAGGTTCCCTCACGAGATTTTCCTTCGCCGTATGAGCGTGTTATATAAAGTAGGTATATATAATTTCGAAATTCAAGAGTCAATATCTCTTACCTACCAATGTAGGTGGCGGGATTTTAAACAACAAGTATAATGCAATGGCGTGTCCCTGAATAAAATATATTTTCAATAAATTTTCCTCATTGATTATGTATTTCTTAATGCGCATCCTGGTGCTATTTTAGAATGCTTAATATTAATTATTGAAAGATTCATTTCCTACAGAAAGTTACCCTCTTATTATGATATAAAATACACACTTTACTGCGCAGTTTTTTTTTCTACTACAAATTTTAATCTTATAAAATTTGACAGTAAATAAACAAATAAATATCCACTGATACTTACACAGCACCATCTTATCCCAAGTTAAGCGTGAAGCTTGTATTACGTTTACTAAACAACTGATAAATATACTTATTTATTTTTTTCTTGTAAATACATTCATATTATACATAGAAAACACCCAGACCAATATAAACAGACATGTTCATGCACTCAAATGTATGAACTGCCCGAGGATCGAACCCGGAACCCTTGGTGTAGTTGCCGACGTCTCAACCGCTACACTACGTCAGACTGGTAGAGTCATTAAAAAGTATAATAATAAAAACAATGACGATTCAAAAGTATCTGTAATAGATTTTTTTGAATAAAGATTTTTTACTTTCTGTCTGACTTACACCAAATTGGTCGTAAACAAGTAAACAGCCAACCAGACGATAAGTGGTAATTATCACCAATAACACACCTTACCTACTGACAAAAGTTAATTATTATTGTAACCTAAAGATGCTCAGAATTGCTCAGGCATAGTATTCAACAATGAAAAGGATCACCATCATCAGCTCCTTAAACGTCCCCGCCAAGGGGCACGAGCATACCCGTAGAAAGTTAATCGTTTACGCGGGCCCAGTGTGGATTGACCGACTTCACGCACAACCTTTAAATCTCTTCGCAAACGTGTGCAGGTTTGCTCATGATTTTTTCCATTACCATAACAGCGTCTGATAAACGTACGTAGGTATAAGTAATTACGAAAAATCGTAAAACACATTGGTATATGGCAAGATTTGAACCTGCACCATCCAGATCGGAAGGCAACTATCCACACCAATAAGCCGCCGATGCTCTGAATTGAAATAAAGAACAGAAAACTTGAAGAATAAGAAAGAGCAGAAAAGCAACCGTGTTTTTATTTTCTGATAAAAAGGTTCTAGAATCATCACAAGATTTTTGGTGTTTTGAGAGTTAATAAAAAAACATTTTTAATCGTATTGCGTTAATGTTAATAAAAAACTATAATAAAGACTGAAAATCAGGTCGTGTACATATGTCATTTGCATAGGATTGCACTCTTATTATAAGCTATCATTGTAATTATCTTACAAACATAACTTGAGAAGGTCTGTTTGTGTACCAAATAAATATATATATAAAATTTTAAACCCAATTCATACTCATTAATGCTTTTGTATTTCTTCAAAAACTTTATGTATTCATTAAATTAATATCGCATCAACAGATCAGTGAGCTTGCATAGTTTTCAGAAAAGTATTTCGTGACTAACACCTGACGGGGCTTAGAAAAGGTTTAATTTTAAAAGGGTTTTTACATTAAAATTCATTTTTAGTTTAAATTATTGCTGGACACGCTTCTGAGTCTGTTTACCTCATTCAATGCCTTTTGTTGTAAGATCATTGGCCGATTTTCACTCGTTTTGAACATATTTTTATTTCTAAATATTTCGTTTACTTTGATGTTTTTACTATCTTTGATTGTAAAACATTAAAGTAAACGATTGATGAGTATGCACAGTTCATCAAGAGGCAAAAGAATTAAATATTGGCATGTAGCAGCGTTTTCACATCATCATCACCCATCTAGGACTTCATCATCAGCTCATTAAAAGTCCCCGTTATGCACGTTTATCCGACACTCAGACGGTGAAGGAAATTATCGTAAGGAAACCTGCGCACGCCTACGAAGAAATACAAAGGTTGTGCGTGAAGTCGGTCAACCCGCACTGGGCCAGCGTGGAGGACTAAGTCCAATACACCCTATACGGGTTCAAGATTTTAAGTTAAATGCTAATTTCGTAATATGAATTTCTTTGATGTGACTGATATAACGAATACATAATTTGAAAGCATGATAACATTGTATCATTATCCTCAGCTCATTATCGTCCCCAACGAGGGACACGAGCCTACCCTCATACTCAGGCCTACTTATAGTATGCATAGCCTGAGTCGTCCACGCGGGCACATTGCGGATGTCGCCAATGCGATGGAGCCGACTTCACGCGCAGCCATTGAATTTCTTCACAGCATGCGCAGATTTCCTCACGGTTTTTCTTCACCGTGAGACCGTTGGGGAAATGTACAATAATTTCGGAAATTCGAATAAAATATATAATGCCATTGTCACATCGTATAATTAAGAAAACTTGTACTTTTTGTTTCATAATCCTTTAGCTAGGAAAATTCGGACCAGTATTTTCTTACGTTATATTGAATTTGAATTTATTACAGCCAGGGCCGTCCTACGTAAACGTAAGCGTGTGTACTTAACGTAAATCAAATGATGAAATCTTCAAATGCACGGAGGGGACTCGCGATGGTGTGTTTTTCGCATTTCCATTTTGCTACAAGCCTCTTTATTTCCTGTCCCAGATGTACAAGTACAAAGATGTGACGTCAAATAACATAAGAGACTTGAGAATAACAAGATATAATAGAGGTTCCAACAATGATGTAAAAAGTATAGATTCGTTATATGCTCACAAAACAATTTAAAAAAAGGGTTCCAAATGCAGTGACAGCACACATAGACATATTTCGAATGAGCATACATTTACCTAAACAAAAGAGTACTAACTGTACTCTCTTCGGCGGTTCGTTTTTGAGGCACGGATGGCGTATCTACCTTTATATATACAGAATATCATTGGTTCCAAAAAACTAGATTAAGTCAAAACATAATTAGTGAATATTTTTTTTATTTATTATTTCATAATGAAACAAATCAATTCACGATTTTATATTGAATGAACTCCGCGGTGTAGTAGTCTAAGCGTAAGTTTGACGCGGGTAATACCGCGGGGAATAACTAGTTTACAATAAAACTGGTACTTGTAATATGCATAAACCTCATCTCAAGTCCACAAAATTTACTATAAAACAGTAACTTCAACTTTAAATGGTCGGAGCGTTAAGCCCATTTTTTATGGAGGCTATAAAAAATGTCCCATAAAAGCGAACCTTAAGTACGATGTCCCGATTTTCTATATATCTACTAAGTACATGACAAAATAAAAATGCTTTTAAGAAGGCCTAAAGTTTATAGGTATGACAGGACTTTATGTCAACTGTCCACTAAGAGGAGCACAACTCTAGGTCAATGATATTCTGTATATATGAAGGAAGATGCACCACCCGTACCTCAAAACCGAACCGCCAAAGAGAATACAGTAGTTGGCTCTTTGTTTAGGTAAATGTACGCTCATTCGAAATATGTGTATGTGTGCTGTCGCTGCATTCGAAACACTTTTTCCGTTTTTTTTGTGAGCATATGACGAATCTATACTTTTGACATCATTGCTCTAGGTACAAATCAATTCGCTCAGTTTTATAGGGGCAAGTCGTCATAGAATAGTGTAGGGTACTTTCTCGTCCGCTGGACCGACGATTTGCGAAAAAGTCGCTGATGGTGGCTGAATGCAAAAATCGGAGGACCGGGATACCTGGTACTGAATGAGAAGACTGACTTTGGTAAAGAGAGGTTCACCACAGCTTCGTTTGCTGATTGGCACGATGTGTTACGAAAGGCAAATCACTCACTCTAGGTAAATGTGTATTCAATAAATATATCTTGACATATACAGGTCTTAAATACAAGTCATTATGTTTACTCCTCAAATATTGCCTTTAGATTTAGCGTTCTGTAGCCTATACGACTATGATCGCAATTGGTTGCCCAAGTTATCAATTAAACCATATTGATTTGTCTATAAAATCATCATCATTACAGCCTAAACTGTCCACTACTGAACGAAGGCCTCCCTTAATGATTTCCACGGGGGCCGATCCCTAACATTGTCATCCAGCAACTACCCGACACATTAACCAGGCCATCAGTCCATCTGGTTAAAGGTCGGCCTGAACTTAATTATCAAAAAAACATCAAATATCCTTAAAATCGTAAATCAATGTGCCCACAGTCATAAATCCAAGGTATTTGGCCATTAAGATAAGCTTACGATAATATAGATAAAACTATTATGAAATTTATCGGTTACAAATAAGGCCGTTGTCTCAAAGGTTGCTTCTAATAACATGGTTATAAATATCCGCTTATTTCCCAACAAACTAATTCTCATATTTTCTGATTTCTCACTAATTTTAGGGAGAAATCAGAAAATCATAATTGTATAGTAAACGACACCGTAAATATAAGTTAAGGGGCTCATAGTTCCATCTTAGTAAGTCGCTAACACATAATGACAGTAACGACGGAAAATTAGCGCCTTCGTATGTAATTGAGGGACTTATGCCGGGGCCACACTAACGTCTAACGCTCATTAACGCGATATTTTCTTTATGTGAAAACTGCCAAATTATCGCATTAAACGGAGGTAATACATGAAATTACGTCCATTGTTGCGATAATTAATGGCATTTCCCGTTAGTATGGCCCCAGCATTGTGTTCTCATCTCATATCATGTAATAATTGATACTACTCACATGTTTCTACGGGGTCATTTCTAACACATAACTTTAGCAGGTGTAAAACCCACACAAAGATTTAACAACGTTACAAAGATTACCGCCTACGTGGAAGCTGTCACGACCCAAATCTTAAAGTAACTCAACACAAGAACACTTTACTCGCCTTAAGTGTGTCGACGTACGTATGGTTGTTTATCATCGTTAAAATGTTTACATAACGGTACTAAACAATTTCCGGGGGAAATTTCCCTTCCATATTCTTTTTCATTTTCCATATAATCAAATCAGTGGGAGTCAAACCAGTAACTATAAAATTAAAACAAATGAGAACCTATTTATTTTATGGAGCAAGTAATCATCTTCATTAAACGTCCCCACCGAGGGTCACGAGCCTACCCTTGAAGGTTGTATAGCTCTTAGTTGTCCACGCGGGTCCAGTGCGGATTGACCGACTTCACGCACATCTTCTGAATCTCGCGCGGCGTTTTTCCTCACAATGTTTCCCTTCACCGTAAGAGCGTTGGATAACGTACATATAATTTTAAAAAAAAACGATTCTTTTTAGCGCATTGTTGACTGCGCAAGCTTATTTTTAAAAATGGTTTCTTTTACCTTAATTTTTTTCGTGTTATTCTCAGCAAGCCTAATAGTGTGGAAAGACCTACAGTGGGATGTTATTGGCTAAGTGATTGATAGACACTGCATGGAAAAGTGAACGTAAGCGCAGCTGACAAGGCTTTTAAATGAACTAGAGCCTTCAAATCAAATTACTGACACCGAAAATGTAAGCGAGGTTCAAAATTAATTCTGCAAAGTCTATTAACAGAATGCCAACGAAGTCTAGGATATTTTTACTTAGTACTAAGTGTTTATTATCGAGTTATGTATGTACAACTAAATTAGGGTATTTTGTGCTTAAATCTCAAAACCTTGTGAAAACAGGTAAGCGCTAAAATGCGCATTAATTTACTTTATATAAAATTAATATATATATTTAAGAAAAAAGTAGAGGATAATAATAATTCTATGTCGAAAGTAAGCTTAGGTTTTAAGGTTCTCTGTAACCAAATAGCAAAAAACGACATCTTTTTAAGTTCACCATACCCGTCTGTCCATCCGTATGTCACAACACAGATAAAATATGTATCACAGCCACTTCCAAAGTGGTAAATTGTGATCAACCTACCCCCTCTAACTTCTGGAATAAAGGATTGATAAAATTTCAAAAAATATGATGTATATACTATGGAAACTATCAAGGAAATTTTGTAACAACGTCACCTAGTCTGTAGCTTTTATATATATAACGTATCCAAAATATGCATTATTCGACGTATAAAAATAATGTACCGACATAGCCCGCCGGATCAGCAAGTTGAAGTGGCAGTGAACTGGTCGCGTATGTCGCACAACCGATGGCCGTTTGAGCAGACGAGTTCTGGAGTGGAGACTGCGTCTCGGCAAGCGTAGCGTAGGACGCTCTCCGGCCCGATGGACCGACGACTTGCGAAAGGTCGCTGGTGGAAGCCTCCAACCGGATGTGAAAAGCGGAGGACCGGGATATCTGGCGCAAAATGGGGGAGACCTATGTCCAGCACTGGACTGCGATAGGGTGAATAGGATAGTAAAATATCTTTTGGAAAATTCAATTCAATATGGAGGTGATATACCTATGTAGCTATTTATGTAGTTTGTTATTCTCAAAACACAATGCAATAATAAATCCCAAGCGGAGGGTATACGTACCAGTAATACGACTTACGGGGAGCTCGGCATAGATGATCAATTTTGTTATACTAAAGAAGAAGTATGGGAAACTACATGAAACAGACATGTTTATGCGCATAAATGTTTATAGGTTCTACCCGGGAATCGAACCCGGAACCCTTGATGTAGTAATCGACGTCTCAACTATTGCACCAAATATGGCAACATATGGTCGTATATATGGCAACTTTTAATATTGCTGACAGGTGGGGAAAAATATACAGGTCATAATCATCATCACCTCATTATTCGCCCCATTGAAGGGCACAAGCCTACCCGTATAGGCCGACTTTAAGCACAACCTTGGAATTCCTTCGTAGGCATGCGCAGGTTTTCACGATGTTTTGCTTCACCGTAAGAGCGTTGTATAAACGTACATATTATTTCAAAAATTGGAAAACAAATTACTACGTGGCGGGATTAGAACCTGCACCCTCCAGATTGGAAGTTCATACCATTGAGTCACCGACGCTAAAAAAAAGCAATCGCTCAGAAATTGTTTCTTTGTTGAAACGAAGCCTAGGAAAAACATCTATTTATTATAACTATAAAATGTTAGCAAAACACATTCTTACGACATTATAAGGTCTTATATAACTATTGTAAACATATTAACTTTCGTATTCCGAAAAAAAATTGTTTGTGATAATATATATTGACTAGCAAACTCCTTTGAAACTTGAATTCTACATTAATGAGCAAACCCCGATATTATGTGCCTAAAAATGTTTCAATTATGTTTAGGTAACAAGTTTCTAGCTCTGAATAAAATTGTTTATTCTAGTAAGTGTGAAGAATTCTAGATTAAGTGCTTGTTATTTTTCAAACAAGTTAACGCCTAATTAATTTGTCACTTTTCGTCTGGGTAGACAGACGGTGACCCTAGTGTCAGGGTTTCTAAACTCGCCTTACAGCGTCTGACGTTGGTTTTTATTACATAACAACCACCATATTCGTTAAGGAAACTGAACGGTAATCCGTTTCAAGATGCGCGTTTAATACGTAACACCGAAGCATTGAATAATCTTTCTTTTCATGCAACCATTCGATTCAGAGATGCTTTTACTATGATGTCTACTGGTAGGATGAGATCCTACATCCGCTGAATCAAGCAGTGATCTACACTTCACTCTGTCCATTTAACTCGTCAGTTATAATTGTATTAATTGTTAATAAATAAAATAAAGAAATAAATATCCACTGAAATTAACACAGCGCCATCTAATCCCAAACTAAAATGTAATCAGCATCATCATCAGTTCATTACACTTCTTCGCCGAGGGCTACGAGCCTACCCGTATAGGGTGTATTGGCCTTAGTAGTCCACGCGTGCCCAGTGCGGATTAGCCGACTTCACGCACAACCTTTGAATTTCTTCATAGACGTAGAGCGAGGTTGCTTCACGATGTTTTCCTTCACCGTAAGAGCATCCGAAAAAGACATTAGTACGTGTCGAGATTCAAACCTGCACTCTCCAGCTAGAAAGGCAACAATCCACACCAATAAGCCGCCGACAAAACAATAATCGCTCAGAAATTATGAAATTGCACAGCAAAGTCGTCTATTCAACCCACGATGACGAATTATAGCCATTATCAACTTTTTGAAACAAGGATTAGCATAGCTCTGATAAATTTGTTCCTAGACCGTGTTTAAGTTGAGAGAGAAATTTCAATCATTTTGAGTAACAACAACAAGCAACATTGTTAAATAGACAGCTGAATTAGGATTTTGGTGAAAGTCACTTATGGACAATGGAGCAAGCTATGCTCGGGTTTCGGGTTTTAAGCTCGTTTGGCTCCTGTCCAATAAAAACTGGTAATTCAGCATGCAACAACTGCTGGAACTTTAACAGTAAAGAATTTACACATTCCTGTGTAATTTTAAGATTAGTTTCGGTCTTTTGAGCAATATGATTATCTTAAATTCCAATCCATGTAAAATTCTTGCTTTGACATAATAAGGATTCATTATCACGGCAAAACTAGTATCATTAGAGATCGACGACGTCAAACAAGCTCCTTATGAACCGCGACCTCGATTAACTTACCATTATTATAGTCTTCATCGGCGGCCTTAGCTTTGCAGCTTGTGTCCTTCCATGACAACCCGTTTTCATAACAAGCTATGCGACCTTAGTCATCTATTTGTAAACAACAATTTACTGGTCTTGAAAGAATATCATTTCTAACGCAGATTATCATAACTAGAAATCTTTTGAAAGTGACATGTTGACGTGTAGCTTATGAAAAACCCTTTAGGGGAAAGGTCTTATTACCAAATATGTACACAATTATTTAGGTTTTCATGAAATTTTTTTTGTCACACACGACGTGACTGTGGAACCAGTTAGATACTATTGGATCCGTTTCTCGTATCATGACGTCATTTGCCGTCTTTATTATTATTTTAAGTTATTCCTGGTATGAATGGTCATGTAAATGTTCATGAGTGACCGTAGCACTTACCACGAGGCTGTAAACTTTAAGCTAATTCGGTAGTTTCCACCATCCGCAATTAAATACCAAACACTATTTTTATAAAAGCGCACTTTTTTATGTGTCATTTCATTGATCACTTTTGTTTATTTGCAATATTGTATTTTTAAATACATTGAAACCAATAAATATGAGGTCAATTGATAATAGTGAACGATGACGTCACATATCACTAATCTCATACAAAATATATGGAAACGTTCCTTTTTGACAGTTCATAAAAAGTACGTCAACGATTAGTGGGGTCAAATACCCAATTCCATCTTCAAAAAATGACAAAACCATTCCCAATTACCTTTATCATTGAAACCTTTTTGATCTTAACTTTTGCGCCTGGCTAAGAGAGTTGGTCAGTCGCAAATAAGGCCGAGTCATCTTAAAGCTATTTGCACTAGCTTATATGCTTGGTAAATCTGTATCAGCCAACCGTGAAAACCTTACCGAAGAATAAGAGCCCCCTAAGCCTTGTTCTGTATTTGGCAAGATACCACGAGTGAGGTTGCCATCGATCCCTAAAGTATACCTTTAACACCGACCTTTTGACTGACCAATTGACGACCCATTTGGTGTTGCGGTTTAGACGCAATGATATACTGTATATGTAAAGGTAGATACGCCACCCGTGCCTCAAAAACGAACCGCCGAAGAGAATACAGTTGTAGGCTCTTTGTTTAGGTAAATGTACGCTCATTTGAAATAAATGTGTGTGTGAGTGTGCTGTCACTGCATTCGGAACACATGTTTCGATTGTTTTGTGAATATATCACGAATATATACTTTTTACATTATTTGTTGAGACGTCGACTGCAACACCAAGGGTTCCGGGTTCGATCCCAGGGCAGTACAAACATTTGTGTACATAAACATGTCTGATTATAATGGTCTGGGTGTTTTCTATGTATGTATTTATAAAAAAAAGTATATAAGTATGTTTATCCGTTGTTTAGTACCCACATAATACAGGCTTCACGCTTAACTTGGGACTAGATGCGCTGTGTAAATGTCAGTGGATATTTATTTAACACCCCATAGTAATCTTCTTCTAAAAAATATGGAAAAAAATTAAATTAAATTAATTAAAAAACCCCCGACACAAGAACTTAAGTATAATTTTTTAAAAAAAATAAAAAAAGTAAAAAGTAAAAGAACTTAATGTTAAAGTACCTAAGAATCTATTAATAATTCTAAAAAAAAAACCTCGCGTGGACCGCTCCTAATTATTTCTTTCTTATCTACGATATTTTCATAAGATGGTAACATCTTTAGGCTTTTAACCAAAACTTTTTGAAGGAATTTCATGAAAGGTTTTGAATTATTCTCTTAATTTTGTTTTTATGTTCATCTCTGTTACTTAATTAGACTATTTATATTTGAATTGTTAGTTTAAGAGCGGTCCCCCAACGCGAGGTTTTTTTAGAATTATTAATAGATTCTTAGGTACTTTAACATTAAGTTTCTTTTATTATTTTTTACTTTTTAAGGGGAAATTACTTAAGTTCTTGTGTCGGGGGTTTTTTAAATTTTTAATTTAATTTTTATTTCATACGTTTTATAGGTAGGTTAGGTTAAGTTAGATTTAAGTATATAGACAGACACGTCAAACTTATAACACCCCTGTTTTTACTTACTTACTATTGTAATGTACGAATCATTTCCTTTCATTTGAGACCCCACACGGGCATATTTGTAAACAATCGGTTTTTCATTCCCACTTTCATCCCCTATATCTTATAAACGGCTGAACCGATTTAAATAAAACATAGCTAAGAACACGCTCGATTAAATGACCTTTCAAACAAAAAAAACTAAATCAAAATCGGTCCACTCGTTCGGGAGTTATGGTGCTACAGACAGACACACAGACTCACAGACTCACACACAGACACACAGACAAACACGTCAAACTTATAACACCCCTCTTTTTGCGTCGGGGGTTAAAAAGAGCTTATGTTTTCTATGAAAAAACTATGAAACAATGGACACTATATATAGATTTATAAAGTGCGAGCTTAGTAACTGTCCGCCAAGTATAGTCTAGACACCAAGTAATTTATGAGTTAAAAAACACTAAAAGTAATCATAAGAAGTGACGGCGACTCTCGGGGGCCTCCAACTCCAAGGGCGCATCTCGAATGTCCAAAATCCTAAAATAGTCCATAAACACTACATCACTATCACCATGTCCCTATGTGCGCTTAAATCTTTTAACCTACGCAACGGATTTTGATGCGTTTTTTTTTAATAGATGAATTGATTCAAGAGGAAGGATTATATGTGTATATATATATATATATATATATATATATATATATATATATATATATATATATATATATATATATATATATATATATATATAATACCATCCATTAAATAGTTGAGAAATACTAACAGTATTACTACTTTGAGGTTTATAATGTTATGTCGTTATTAATTTAATTTTTTCCATTTACATTGTAAACGCAGGCTGAACCCTACAAGATTTATAATAATTATTAAATAAATAATGTATCAAATATAGTTTAATAATATAAAAAATAATGTACTAAGTATACATATTGTACACATTAAAAGGTCTACAGAAAACTCCGCGATGGTATATGTTTATCCCATAAGGATAGCTCACAATAAAATGTTTTTGTTATTAACTCTCTATAACAAATAATGGCTAATTTTCGAAGCGATTTTAACCAATACAGCATTAATCCTTATCCCATTTCATCAGCTCATTGAACGTCCCCATCGAGGGGCACGAGCCTACCCGTAAAGGGTCATTAGGCCTTAGTCGTCCACGCGGGCCCAGTGCGTATTGGCCGACTTCATGCATAACATTTGAATCTCTTCGCAGACGTGCGCAGGTTTTACCGTAAGAGCGTCTGATAACATTCATATGTTTTTTGAAAATTTTAAAACACAGGTACGTGGCGGGATTTGAACCTCGGCCCTCCCGGTAGGAGGGCGACAGTACACACCATTGAGCTACCGATCTTATCCCATTCATACCTTAAATAAATTGTTGATTGAATATAGATATATATGGCCCTTTACATGATTAAAAATGAATATTTTCAAAGATATTGCAAAACAAAAAATAACGGTACGTAGCGTTTGCAGCGGTACCGGCTGACCGGGGAGACGGGAGCGCAAGCGTATCGTACTAGGAAACGAATATCACCGTAGCACCCGTGCGAAGCATGGGCGAGTCGCTAGTAAAATATATGTGAATAATAGGACGTCAAGTAGCTCTTATATATTTTTACTACTAAATATAATAATAACAAACTTAAAATTCTCACACCGCCATCTTGCCCAAGTTAAGCGTGAAGCTTGTAATATACAAAACAACAAACAGACATATATTTTTGTTTGTTTTGACATTTGTTTGTTTGTTTTGTTTTATATATGTCTATCCATAGTAGGTCAAAATACAAGCCTCTTTACACTCTTCACTGTACAAATGTCGGCTACGAGCGTCATTGTAATTTAATCGTATTGCAGATGTCAATATGCAGTATAACTTTGTGAGAGGGAGTTATATCCGCGAATGGAACTTTGCCTCCGTATGTGTTCTCCGATCATTACAACCTGGTCGTCTTCAAGGCAAGAATGAATAGGCTGTTTCTAGGCAGGCATGATTCATTCTCGGCTGCATCATCACTTACCATCAGGTGAGATGGCGGTCAAATGTCTGCCTATAAATGATTTTTAAAAAATGCTGCGTATAATGATAATGATGAAAAAGAGGTTATTATTCCTATATTTGTTCAGGCAATGTTCAGTTATTAGGTGGTTTCGGACAAGGAAATTACTCCATCCATCATTAAATGACAGACGATTATATTGCTGTGGATATATTTTCCTGCGCCCAAATCCCTAATTTCACAATAAGAAAGAAAGAAATATTTATTCTGTGACAGTATACAATATGAGAGAATAATGATAAATACAGTATAAGAGAAGATTTATCCTCTTATATATTATATGTATAGGTAACTCGGCTTCAAGACTAATGTATAGAACTGTTTCATCATCATCATCATCAGCTCATTAAACGTCCCCACCGAGGGCTCGAGCCTACCCGTATAGGGTGTTTAGGCCTGAGTCGTCCACGTGGGTTCAGTGTGAACGCCTTTGACTCTCTTCGAGGCGTGCGCAGGCTTCCTCACTGTGTTTTCCTTCACCGTAAGAGCGTCAAATAATGAACATATAATTTTAGAAATTCGAAAACACATTGGTACGTGTCGGGATTTGAACCTCAGCCCTCCCGGTAGGAAGGCGACAATCCACACCATTGAGCCACCGACGCTCTAAAGAACTGTTTGGCTTTTTTTTATTCAAAACCGCAAGAATTTTATGATAAGCACTCATATATTAATAACAATATAACAATATTAATAGGTACTTTAACAAGAGTATATTTAAAACATACTAGTTTATTAGTAGTAACGCGGTATATATGCTACTTAAACCAATTACTTGTTGAAAAAAATATATATTACTAATATTTAGGTAAACGTCAGAAAAAAACGTCAACTTTCCGTTGCTCTACCTAATAAAAAAAGGGAACCATGAGTTGCCATTATCTCAGTGTTATAAAAAAATGATAAATATCGTTTTAGCAGGGATAACTCTGAAAAATAAGTGAGTGGGAGAGATTATGAATAGACTGTCGATTTTGTTAAGAGTATTTATTATGATAAGTTTAAGTTTACTAAATTGGAAAAGATGTGATACTGAAATTTTATGTTTATGAACACAAAAAGTCACTCGTAAAAATGTAACTGCTAATTAAATTTAATCTTACAAGGAATGAAACCAGTCCATGATGTTATCTCTAAAATCTATATATTTCTATCTTCTGTTGTTTTCAAAGAAGTTGATAGTTTTTATAGAATTTTGATGTTCACGTCTTTAGTGTAAACCTCAATTAAATTAATGACTTTTGGTTTATTTATTTTTGAAGGATAGATCCTGCGTCAAGTTTGTATTAAATGATATAAACGTCCGACGCGATCTTTAACAACTTCTTTTTGCTCACGTTTATTTAAATTTATTTATAAAAGAGCATTAAGATTACGTAAATAATAAATAGTAATGTTCTTAGAAACAGATACTACACCACGACCTTAGCCAAAAATTGGTAAAATAGTCTAGTCTAGACTAAGACATGCCAATCATATTTTAAGTCGAGTGTTATATAGAAATGACTTGTCATTGTTGTATTCAAAAACAAAACATATGTCCTCATATATATACTACCTTTAGCTCAAGGCTACACCCGCATTGAATTCGAGGTAACAATGTTACGAAAGGTCCGGCTTAAGTGATTCTGATATTTTTTATGTTATAAGTGTACAGGACGGTCTGGACGCACACCTGATAGTAAGTGATACGCCAGAACATGACAGAGCGGCATTAAAGGAGACCAACAACTGATAGACAGTTATTATCCTCCATCAAAGCCGCACTGCGCCCGTCACCGAGACAACAGATGTTAGGTCTCTTATACCCGGTAATGTCACTAGCTACAGTGCCCTGATCCCGAAACATAAAAGTGCATAACACTCCTGTTTCATGGGATGATATCTGGCACTGTTGTGGTACCTACCTAGACGACTCAGTATGGAGTCTACCACCAAGTAGTAGTGATTTTGCGGACACATTTTTGTATTAATGACAATCCGTATTTTTTATATGTCCATGTCAGTAATTTGTATAATTTAGCAGTTTACTCATCTGTAAAATTAAATTGTAATTGACTGAATCAAATTACTAAAAATACAATCTTACACCTGACACCTCTATTTGAAACGACTGACTACGACGTAGCATACGGACTACGTCGTAGTACGTTACCTACTCACTTATTCATTCAGTACAGTAATGAGTTTCAACTTTGAACCGTCTATTTTGCTTGTAAATAAACCCTTTGGCTGCGTTTACTTTAACATTCATGTAATTGCGCAGATCTTTATTATAGTGACTTTTGTATTACGCCTTTTTAAACACCCAAGAAACGCCCAGTCATGCGATGATATGGCAAATAGCATATTTTTAATAAATAAATAATCTTTAACATTATTTATTCATTAAAAATATGGTAATTTATGGTAATTTGACAAAATGTATTAATGATAGATAGATAGACAAAACGTTTGTATTGTTAGGTTATGTATGTTTAATACATAATAATAGCGTCGGTGGCTCATTGGTGTAGACTGTTGCCTTCTGATCTGAAAGGCGCGATTCAAACTCCGCCACGTACTAATGTGTTTTCGAATTTCTAAAATTTAATGTACATTATCTGACGCTCTTACGGTGAAGGAAAACACAGTGAGGAAGCCTGCGCACGCCTTCGAAGAGAGTCAAAGGCTGTTCACACTGGGCCCACGTGGACGACTCAGGCCTACACACCCTATACGTGGAGGCTTGTGCCCCTCGGTGGGGACGTATAATGAGCTGATGCTGACGTAATAGTAATAATAACAAAATATTTATTTACTAAATTATGGTTACAATTTCATGTTTGCTTCAATACAATTCCGACATATCAGTCGAAAACTCAACGTGCAAAAATTCTTTCACGTAATAAAAGTATAAAAAAATAATAAAACGTATATAAATAATATATCACTCAGTTGTTTAGCTTAAATGCGGTCTTGATGGCGCTGTATTTATTTACTAGCTGCTCCCCACAGTATAAGACATTCCCGCAGTAAAACATAAAATCGCTTAGTTTGGTCACGTCAAAACGTGCAGCTCACAAAACGCGCAGCCTAGAAAATATAAGTTATGCTTTTAATACAATGTAACAGCATTACCTTATTTTTCTAAATAAAAAGGTATTTTTTGGTAAAAAAGGTTTTTAGCTACCTGTAAAAAAATGACCCGTCCAAATCAGTTCAGCCATTTCAGAAATTATCCGGAACAAAAAGTCTGCCTGTTTGTTCCGGAAACACAAAAATTTTAAAAATTCTATTTTGGTGTATGTGCCATATAAAAATTCATATGTATAAAGAAACATATATTTTTTTCAATATTAAGACTAACACTTCAATTGTATAAAAATGCATAGTTTAAACAAGTCGACTATCCAAAGTTCGCAATAAGATAGATACTACTGTCGCTATTACTCATTAAATAAACTGTCGAGTGAAGACAGATAACTTCCCAGCAGTTTGCGACTAAACACTGTTGCACTTTCACGCAGTTTGCAACTGAACTTGAACCTGAAACTGTTTTCCCAACGAGAACTTTCAACTGATCGAAGTTGATACTCTGAATTTAAAGGATAGTTTGAATGGGTTAAGTTATATTATTACCTCATAGTTACCGTTCGAGATGCGGAAGTCGGATTCGGTAAACCCTTTGGTGAAATAACTTAGATGATCAAGAAACTAACTAGATACACAATCAAGAAGAAAAGTCAAGCAAAATTGTGAATTATCGTCATCTTCTTTTTAGTAGTTAGTTTTAGTAGTACTTTGCAGTTGGTGTACCTTATTGTAAGTCATGATGTCACCCATGACACACCCATTAATGTGAAACTGACAGAAAGGCGTTAAGTTATTCTTGTTGATTTTGTGTATTATGTTTCTGATATTGTTTTTTCCCTTCCTTAGTCTTAAATTGTCTCAGTGTTAAATTCAATTGTTTTGGATGTGCATTTCGTTAACTGTATTAAATGTAATTTTGGGTTATGCTGAGGCCGGACCTTTTGTCTGTGTCTTTGTTTTACTTTCAATTGTTTTTATTTTTTTAATTGTATCAATGTAAAATATTGTCTAAAGAATTGTTTGTCACATTGCTACTGTTTTCGGATATGTCTTTTCATATATTGTGCACGGTCAATATAGATTTTTTCTTTTTTTCTTTCTTTCAAAAAACGTACGAGCCGTATGACACATAATTGTTACATTAAGCACATAAAATTATTCATTTCAATTTTGACCTTATCGTGTCATACAAAGAGTACAAATCAAAAGCACGAGCTACTATGTCATTATGACATGTAGCGAGCAACGTGATTAAGAATACAAATTCTGCGTGACGTGATAGGCAGCCTTACGCCGCTTACACTTTTTGAGTGAACTTATGCATTATTATTTGACACATTATTAAACTTAGGTGAACAATAAACGGACTAGAAGTTTATTATTTATTTGTGTCAAATATTAATAATAAATATTCAATGACTTTCACACAGAGCCATCTAGCTCTAATTCAAGCAAGTAACTTGTAATACGGTATGTTAAGACTAAACAACAGATAAATATACTTATATACTTATTTGAACGCGGCGATGGCACAATATCGGGAGGGCTAAGGTTCAAATCCCGCCACGTGTTTTAAGATTTTCGGAATAATATATATGTTTATCTAATGCTCTTACGGTGAAGAAAAACATCGTGAGGAAACCTACACACGCCTGCGAAGAGATTCGAAGGTTGTGTGTGAAGTTGTCCAATCCGCACTGGGCCCGCGTGGACGACTAAGGCCTAAGCACCCTTTATGGGTAGGCTCATGCCTCTCGGTGGGGACGTTTAATGAGCTTATGATGATGACACTTATTTTATTGTATTTACATACAAATTCTGTATAGACACACCTAGATATTTTCAGTGTAATACTTAGTGTAATAAAAACCGAAAAGTGTAGTAACCGACGTCTCAACCATTACAAAACATGGGTCGTCAAAATGTCTCTGTATATGCTATAGGTGTATTTCAAAGCTTATATTACCAAATAGCTATTATACGCGGCATTAGATTCTATTCCCCGCAGTAAATCGTTAACTAAACGCGCGCAGCTCAAAACACGCGACGCCACGCGGAACAACATTACTTTATTTCTCTAAAATAAAAAGTATTTTCTGAAATAAAACTAGTCTATGATTTTCCTTATTACATCAGTAATCTGCAAAAAAAGTTCCGTCCAAATCAACGACGCCGTTTCAGAGATTATCCGGAATAA
Organism: Leucinodes orbonalis; assembly: GCA_019425675.1. NCBI lineage: Eukaryota > Metazoa > Arthropoda > Insecta > Lepidoptera > Crambidae > Leucinodes > Leucinodes orbonalis. The sequence goes on from PQWD01001296.1 coordinate 27,548, forward strand.
CAGATAAACAGACAAAAAAGCCAGACAGGCAAAAATTATAGTTATTTTTTGTTCATGTACCGCATATATATATATATGCGGTTGCCTGTCTGGCTTTTTGTTTGCCTTTTTGCATATATATATATATGGTTTTCATGCATATGAATATATATATATATTCATATGCATGAAAAAAAACTGGTTATTTCAATATTATAAGCAAACACTAATTTTATTTAGATGTTTACATTAATATAGGGCAAAATGGGGGATAACTATGTCCAACAGCTTACAGCAACAGGTTGAGAAAATAAAGAGGGATAACCAATATAGGGGTTTACATAGAAAACGGATTATGTGCTCTTGGAGGGCACATTAAGCCTCGGCCTGTCCCTGTAGCGGGACATTATAGGAGGATGATGATAATGATGTTTTAAGGGCCCTGTTTAAATAAAACTGGTTTTCGGCAACGAAGTACTTCTAAAAACACTAAATTAGTACTAGGTAGTAAACCCGGTACTTTACTCGGTAGTCGTATAGGATGGTAAAGTCAGCGTCTAAAATATAGGACCACTTAGGGTATCCAAATTAATAGACACAACCAAACCAAAGGTCAATAATATCGGTACAAACAAAGTGTTCATATTATTGTCAACATTCTAGTCGCTCAAAAAATCGAGACGTTTAAAATGTCATAAAGATAGGTACAAACAAAGCGAAAATTATATGGTTACAGTCATCGCATCAATGGTATCGAAGCACCATGAGTGTTCATCACACCGCAGTGCAAGATATCGTCCCGTGAAACAGAAGTGTTATGCACTTCTGTGTTTCGAGATGGGCACTGTAGCTAGTAAAATGACCAGGTTTGAGAGACCTAACATCTATCGTCTCGGGTGTCGGGCACAGTGCGGCATTGATGGAAAATAATAACTGTCTATCAATTATTGGTCTCCTTCAATGTCGCTCTGTCATGGTTAGGCGTATCACTTACCACCAGGTGAGCGGTGAATGGGGCAAGGCAGTGTTCGCAGGAAATAATTACTATCTAGTGTTATTAATTTTCTGTAACACTGCATCTGTCATAGTAAGACGTATGCATGCCGTATCGTCCATTTATGTATAACATAAAATACATGTGCGAACGTTCGTCAGTTTATTGCGAGGCTGGCTCACGGGAACAAACATATTTAGAGCTGCGCATCAACAACACAATGATATTACCTACCTACTAAAAGCGGCAATTTTATCTTCTTGATAAAACTAATAGACGACTTTATTATCTTAGTGGAAAATACACAAGAAATAGAAATAGATTTTTAAGCGACAAGGACAATTGATCCGTCATCACGATATAATAATGTGGTATTAACAATCTAATCTCGGTGTTATGGTTTTATGATTTTTGTTAAATAATGCGACCAATAACTAGCAGAACGTTGCTTGAATAAAATGTCACAAAAACTGTTTTCAAATATTATGATGGTATAGCTGATAAACAAAGGTTTTAATAATAGCTCGCCGGATCAGCAAATTGAAGTGGCAGTAGGCCGTTCACGTATGTTGCAGAAACGATGACCGTTGGAGCAGATGAGCTCTGGAGTGGACACCGCTTCTTGGCCTGCGTAGCGTAGGACGCCCTCCGGCCCGAAGGACCGACGACTTGTAAAAGGCCACTGAATGGAGGCTGAATGAGACTACCGAAAGACCTAGATATTTTACGCAAATTGGGGGAGCCTTTGTCCAGCAGTGGTCTACGATTGTTAGGACTACCGCAGTATTGAAAAGGATAGAAATGAAAGTATTATAAAAAAATATTTACTAAAATAAAGTTTTTACCCCTTCTACAATGAATAGTGTCGGAATCTAAACTTTCTGGAGACAATATTTTTGATATCACATTGAGCAAAAAAGGAGTTATAAATATAATTACAATATTATCTTTTGAAAATACAAAATATAACTCTACAACACATAGTGTTTCCAGTTCTGCATTTTACTCATCGAGCTTAGTTTTTCGCAATTCATTAATTTCTAACTTCTCCTAATCGTAATAACAATATCTTAACCACCCATTGACGACCCATTGGTGTTGCGGTTGAGAGGTCGGCTGCAACACCAAGGGTTCCGGGTTCGATCCCCGGACAGTACAAACATTTGTGTGCTTGAACATGTCTGTTTGTAATGGTCTGGGTGTTTTCTATGTATAATATTTATATATTTACAAAAAAAAATGTATATAAGTATATTTATCCGTTGTTTGGTACCCATAATACAGGCTTCACGCTTAACTTGGGTCTAGATGGCGCTGTGTGAATGTCAGTGGATATTTATTTCATCATCAACTCATTAAACGTCCCCACCGAGGGGCACGAGCCTACCCGTAAAGGGTGATTAGGCCTTAGTCGTCCACGCGGGCCTAGTGCGGATTGGACGACTTCACACACAACCTTCGAATCTCTTCGCAGGCGTGCATGAAGGTTTCCTCACGATGTTTTCCTTCACCGTAAGAGCGTCGTATATTATTATTTATTTATTATTTATTTATTCATTAAGTATCTCGAACCGACTTTACTAACTTGTATAATTCAATCATTAAAAACATCGGATTCATTTCACACAAAAAGTTTTGAACTAGTCTGCTAAATAACATTAAACATTGCCTCACAAAGTCAGATGATATAAATGGTATGTGCCTTAAATCAGTACCCCTTTTTAAGAATAAACATTGCAACGTCTCATGAATTCAAGCATTACAATTAAAAAGTTTAAAAAAAATTCTAAACTTACTTTATAATCCTCTCACCACACACAACTTCCAAAGCACATCACTAATGTCAACAAAAAACTCTTGAAAAGACGCGGATAGCGAAAAGTTCGAAAGCTCCGAAAAGCCGGCGCTCAAGTTTGCCTTTGCACAGACACAACGGAAGAGACTAGTGTCGCCTCTAGCCGTCCGGAGCAGACTGAGCGAGCAAAGCGAAATGAGCCATATAACGCACCCTTATCGAAGTGGTCTAAGTAATAAAAATAGTTTGGGTAAATACACGTCTGCAATGTACTGAAGTCCCTATCCTTATACTTTTTGCTTATCTGTGACGTAATGATGTGACCAATGTTGTGTGTAATGGTTGAGAATTCGCCTACTACACTAAGGGTACCGGGTTCAATTCCCGTACAGTACAAACATTTGTGTGCATGATCATGTTTTTTTGTATTGATCTGGGTGTTGATAAGTATCATCATCATTACAGCCTAATATGTACACTGCTGAACGAAGGCCTCCAATGATTTCCATGCAGGCTGATCCCTAGCAATTGACATCTGTCTGCTACCCGCCACCTTAACCAGGTCATTCGTCCATCTAGTTGGGGGTCGGCCTAGGCTTCGTTTTCCGTTTCGTGGACGCTACACGAGAACCTTTTCGCCCCATCGGACATCGGTTCTACGCACTATGTGCCCTGCCCACTGCCACTTCAACTTGCTAATCGTAGGCTATGACGGTCACCCTAATTATTCATTAAAATTATATAAATACAGTACTTATGTATTTTGATTGCTTAATACAAGCTCCCTTTAATACAAGCTCCTCGCTAAAATTGAGGCTAAGTAATTCAAAGTCACTCACAGCGCAATTCAGCGAGCTATGCTTGGGGTCCCTCTTAGGGATAACATCAGATATTATTTAATCCGTAAGAGAACTAAAGTTACCGACATAGCCCGCCGGATCAGCAAGTTGAAGTGGCTGTGGGCTGGTCAATTGTATCGCAGAACCGGACCGTTAGAGCAGACGAGTTCTGGAGTGGAGACCGCGTCTTGGCAAGCGTAGCGTAGGCGGTCTCCGGCCCGATGGACCGACGACTTGCAATAATGGAGGCTGGATGAGGACCGGGATATCTGGGGAAGACCTTTGTCCAACAGTGGACTGCGACAGATTGAAGAGAGAGTAACGAATTCGCATTCCATGAACATGGCTAAAAAAGCGTTCGAATATTTATATTTCAAATGTATTCACCCAGAACTTTGCGGACGAGATCGTTTCACTCACGTTCGTACAGATTTAACGACTTTGTATAAACTTTTCACGAGGTTATAATGAAAACAAACGTAACAATTAACATAAAGATCAGCAAAAGGTGTTCGGTGCACCTTTCCCACAACATTGCGTAATAAATATACTGAAACCACAGAAAAAACTACTTAAACTCAATACTTTTACAACCTGGCCGTCTTCAAGCCAAGAGTGAATAGGCTGTTTCTAAGCAGGCATGATCCACCCTCGGCCTCATCATCACTTACCATCAGGTGAGATGGCAGTCAAATGTCTGCCTATCTATACTAATATTATAAAGCTGAAGAGTTTGTTTGTTTGAACGCGCTAATCTCAGGAACTACTGGTTCGATTTGAAAAAATCTTTCAGTGTTAGATAGCTTATTTATCGAGGAAGGCTATAATGCTTCACGTTACGAGCAATAGAAGCGGAGCAGCAATGAAGAATGTTTAAAAATCGGGGGAATTGTTTTATGCTTGGAGCTTCCGCTGCGTACGCTGCGTAAACGGTTAAAGTTTCGCAAAAGTCATGTAGCCGCGACAGCATATTATTATGTCTTTCTTTTAAGACTAGCTCCCTATATCATAATTGTTGCTAAAAAATATCTAAAATAATGCATCATTTGCGAAGGTGTTTTCATAAATATGATAATAATCCTTATCAAATAAATACTTTATTTATCACAAGTATTTCATTTTAAACAAAATTGCCCTTAACATCATTCAACTTAAATTAATATCTTATGAGATATCGCAGTTTTAACTTACCTTTATAAACGAAGTAGCGGGTTAAAGAGAGCATTAAGCCAAAGTAAGTATTCCACGCGGACGAAGTCGCACGCAAAAGCTAGTAGAAGATAAAAAATAACTATTACAGTTTTCATAAGTTTTGTTTCCAAATAATGTTTTTTTTAAGTAACAAATAAGTCGCCTGAAAAATGATTTAACTTGCTCAGGCAAAATTGTATCTTTGTTATATCAAATCTAAATAATAATGTAAGCTCACAATGTATTTTTTAATTTCATATGTAAAAAAACAAGCAGACGGTTTGCCTGATGGTATGTATGCCTCCCGCAATGGTGTGCACTCCATACATGCAATTATGCATACCCTGTGGCTCCAAGCAACCCTGAAAATCGCTAACATATTAAACGATTCCCACTTAATTGCACATTTTCCTCAACAGACTTGAAACCATAGGCGATCTGCTGTCATCAACAGCACTCAATTTGACATAATGTAAATTGATTTTGCCATTAGTGACACTGACTTTGCATACCCTAGACATAATCTCTGTGCACGCCACTAGTCTCACGCGTGACGCCATTTAATGTTTTATAATGTTTACACTATATGATAGAGCGTGTGTTTCCATATTCAGCGGGTATTTTTAGCAGTCGTGTTTTGCGTTTATGTTTTTGACGACCCATTTGGTGTAGCGGTTGAGACGTCGGCAGCTACACCAAGGGTTCCGGGTTCGATTCCCGGGCAGTACAAGCATTTGTGAGCATGAACATGTCTGTTTGTAATGGGTATTTTCTATACATAATATGTATGTATTTACAAGAAAAAAATAGTGTTTCTCCATTGTTTAGTTTTAGGCTTCACGCTTAACTTTGGGCTAGATGGCGCTGTGTGAATGTCAGTGGATATTTATTTATTTATATATTTTTTTGTTTCGATGTTTCTGTATTTTATGTTTGGTTATTATGTCGCAACACGCGAATAAATAATTGATGATATTTTGATTGTACACGTTCTTTGCTAAACCTGCATCTTAACTTGAGTTATGAATAATGGATGAGCGTACATTTTGTTATACATTATACATATATATATACTTTTACACCGTAAGGCGTGACGCGTGCGTGAGGTTTAATACATGGCCGCGACCATGGAAAGATAAGAAAAGTGTCAACCCTTCATCCGGGTGGACGTCTTTGCGGAGGCCTTTATTAGCAACTTGCTTTGGCCCACGGTTTCGCTTGTGTTAAGCAGTATTATTTTTCATTCCCTGTTTTATCCACTTAGGGGAGGATTTTATCAAAATCCTTACTTAGGGGATGCCAACGTTTTAGTTGCTTTATGCATGCAAAGTCCCTGCCCGATCGGTTAAAAATTGACAAAGTTTTATACAAACTTTGGTCCCCTTTCAGCCCGGTCCGTTCAGTGGTTTGAGCTGTGTGTTGATAGATCACTATGTCAGTCAGTTATAGGTATAAGCCTTTGATATACATTAAGATTGACTCGTTAAACTTTATTTTATAATTATTTAGGTAGCTTGAGGTAAATGACAAATGTTTAAATAGCGAGCGGGAAAAGGCAATATAGGGAAAGAGGATGAAGGTTTTGGGCGTCCGGTAATATCTCAATCATTCGATTCATAACACACAATGTTATTTCACGTCATTTTCTGTAAGGATTTGCTGATGACGATGATAATGAAGCAAACAAACATTTATTATCATAACTTTATTGACCGAGCACCTTCGCTGGGTTCGCACACAAAGAACTCCGGACTGCCTTTGAAGTTTGTCAGGATCTTCTTTTTAAGGTTATCCACTTCTGACTTCTTTACCTGTATAAAAAAAGTTTTCATAAATATTGTTAAAAACGGCATTTCTTCAACACTGAGTCTTTCATGGGATGGCTATCCGTAAAGGCCTTAGACGTCCACGAGGGCCCAGTGCGGGTTAGCCGACTTCATCCACAAACTTTAAGTTGCCTCATAGGGGTGCGCAGGTTTCCTCACGATGTTTTCCTTTGCCGTGGGAGTATACAACGTACATATAAATAAAAAAAATCGCAATCATATTCGTACGTGGCGGCATCCTGCGCTCCCCTGATCGTAAGGCAACAGTCCACATCATTGAGCCATTGAGCTATGCAGAGCGTGCATGGAGGAGGCGGAAACGGTGGCGCATGTGCTTCTTAGGTGCACAGGCGTAGCCCAGATCCTCAGGGAGACTATCGGCTCACCGGTAACAATTGCGGACGCCCTGAGAAGACCGGGAAATCTAATCTGTTTTATAGGGAGGTGGGCTGGCTGGAGTGACCAGAAGGCCGCCATGGCTCACGCACAATGGTACACTGCACGGACTCAGTGCGGAAACCAACACTATTAACATAGAAAAATTGAGCCACCGGCGCTCTAAATATTTGCCATTTATTTATGACGGTTTTACGTGCCCTCAATATAGCAGCTGAAAATTAGGCTAATTAACCAGTCTAATTCATTGACACGGGGTTAAATACGAGTTAAGGGATCAAATGCAGATTATCTATAAATTGTCTACGCGTCGTCTAGCCTTTTGAGCGTTAAGTTTATATCGCAGCTTAATCTGGGGCTCAACACAACCCACGGAGACAACACAATGTTAAAGTATTATTTTAGTTTAATTTTTAAAGTTACTTTGTGTGATTTTTCCAGTTATGACATTATATATTTTTTATATTGATTAACTAGGTGGTAGACTAGGTACTGAGTCGTCTAGGTAGGTACTACCGCAGTGCCAGATATCGTTCAGTGAACTAGGGGTGTTTTGCACTTCTATGTTTCGATATGATGACACTGTAGCTAGTAAAACTACCGGGTATCAGAGACCTAAATGTCGTCTCGGGTGACGAGTGCAGAGCAGGGTTGACGGAAGATGATGACAACCCACTATTATTAATTTCCTTCAACACTGCATATCTCATGTTATTATGTACTGCGTATCATCGTTATCGTGGCAGGCCGACTGCGCTAAATGTTGACAGCTATAACGTAACTAAACTTGGACCGAAATACAACTGTTTGGACAATTTCATATCGCGCTCATCATTTGACAGCTAGTCCAAACTAAATTGAACCCTAACCTTATAGCAATAACGGATATCGGAAATGGTAATAATACAGGATCGAAAGGATTTCGAACTACACCAATTTTATAATCGAAACGTTTCGTTTTAAAATAACGCGATCGGCAACTTTATATCATAAAAAAGTCCACGAAGTCCAAATACATGTCCTATTCAACCTATTGCAGTCCACTGCTGGACATAGGTCTCCCCCATTTTCTCATCCAGCCTCCACAAGCGACCTTTCTCAAGTCGCCGGTCCATCGGACCGGACGGCGTCCAATTACATGTACTAGTGAACAAATGAACAGCAATAAATAAGGCACGCTGATTGATGATTTTAATTAACCCTTAGTAGACCGCGGTCAAACCAATTAATTATTAATTTGTTACCTTCTTCCTTAATTGTCTATGCCCTTTCAAATGTATTTTGTAAGAAACAGCTTTGTTCATTTATTATTCTGTAACATATTTATGAACAAGCAGAAACATTTATTACCTTATAAAAACAAAGTATTATTTGCACGTTCAAATTACGATCGCACGTGTTAAACAAGCCCTGAAACGATCCTTTAATGGATGGGTGATCGAAAACATATGCACAGTTCGTTATTCTCTAATTTGAATTAACTCGTTAATAGCCAACAGTCCGCATTGAACCCGTGGTGTGGGTTACAGTCGCGTTTTCCGTAGCAACTTTTTAGCACGTTTTTTTTTATCAGTCGACAAAACGAAAAGTCAATTCATATCTCCTACCACCTATTGAATCAGTGGTATATAAATACTTGTAACTCCGAAAGAAATTAAAGTCATCCATGATTACTCTGAGGGAACAAGATATCTGAGGGAATGGGATAAAAAGAGGCAGAATGGTAACCTAACTCCTACAGGAAGCACAACACCTATCATCCATATATATATATATCATACCATATCATCTATAAATTTAATAATGAATTTCATTAGCTACCTAAATAAAAAAATACTTAATTTGTATTCATTAAATCATTCATAAAAATACCTATAGCTTGTTTATGTTTTTTATATCCTATGTGTGTTGGCATAATAATAGCCCTTTCCATCTTATTCATATGACTCGCTTGATGTCAATCATCATTTATTCAAATTAGGCTTACAAAAATAAAATAAACACATTAAAAAACCAAAGTAAAGCACATACACGAATTTTGATAATTAAAAAAAACGCTTTAGTGTTTTGCCTGTTGAGATAGAAACACTCAAGAAAACTCAACAGTACAGCATTTTCCAAACAATGATTTAATTAACAAACAACGAATTTTTATCACATAAATATTCGTCAATAGTACAGTTCCCTTTTTCAGGAAGGTGATTTTTTATTCTAACTTTTATCATGTGTAAAGGCAACTCTACAATATTTTGCTGTAACTAATTGAAAAATATACATCGTCTTGAAAAAGATGTACCTGCTTTATGTAGTCTTAAGGCTGGAACAGAAAATATTCGGATAAATGGGTATTGAAATTCCTGAGACACCGGGAATTGGACAAAACCCTCTAAGACTACTAACGAAGAAACCTATATCTGCAGACGGTTTTGAATATTCATGAATAATTATAGCTAAAATGGGGAAAATATTTAGACTCCCTTGGTAAAATAGGCACGTTTTATGGAACAGAAAAAAGCCTTTGTTTAGTCAAAATAACATTATTTTACATTTCGCTTAACACCGTATCTATGTTCTTAGTCCTATTTCTATGCTATGTACAATACGTATTAAGAAATACTATACTGTTGACGATCCATTTGGCGTAATGGTTGAGACGTTGGCTACTATACCAAGGATTCCGAGCATTACAAAGATTTGTGTGCATGAGCAAGTCCGTTTGTCTGTGTTTCTATGTATAATAAATATGTATTTAAAAAAAAGGTATATAAGTATGTTTATCCGTTGTTTAATACCCATCACTCTCTCTTCAACCTATCGCAGTCCACAACTGGACATAGGTCTCCTCCATGTTTTTATAGTACGCATATAACAGGCTAATGTATAGTTTGGGGCTAGATGGCGATGTGTGAATGTCAGTGGATATTTATTATTTGTACTGTGTTATCTTCTGTATATCATGCACTTGGAAGAGGGAAATCTTTCAGTGCTCTCACGCCCTACAAGTTTTGATTAGGAGGGATGACGACAGGTAAAGATACATTTTACATTATTTATATCATAGATTTTTTTAAGCATCTTATTGATATTTCCTGTAAAATAAGGACATTGCAGGCTGATTCTGATTCTGAAAAGAAAGATGATCCTGTGCTTTGGAGGGCACGTAAGATCAAAAATGAAAATTAAAAAGGCTTTTTAAATTTACGTTATGGAAGTCTTATAAAACGTACTTATGGAAGACTTATAAATGTCAAATTTAGCTACCACTGGTTGGCACTGTCGTTATCTACTGTGAAGAATCCAAAGAAAACACAGAAGTAACTCTTAAAAAATGTGTTTTTACATAATTATATTCTATCCAAAATAATTTGTATAAAGCAAATCATATTGAAAATTATAAATATTTTATTATCATATTATGAATACAGGCCAGTTAAGCCGTCGGTCCCGGCTGCAATCTTAGAACCTTTATCTCTATAGCTGAGTTTGTGCAGACCTTTGCCTTGCAGTTAGTCATTACAGGTTAGTGATGAAACATAGCAAACGTGTGCGATTTGAGCTTCTGGATTCGTAAGATTTTTATAAATTGTGAACCTCCATATAATTTTTAACTGCGACTCCCTTCTTCTGGTAGACGTAACGGAAATGCATAAGTAATAAACTAAATTAATATTATACAAAATAATGTGGTGAATGAAATTTTCGTGGGATAGGCCAAACAATACTGGTCGTGGGTACCAATGGATAAATTTTATTCAGAATTTCAATCTGGGAACACCGTAAGTATTGTACTTTGAAGCGATAATCTATACTTGAATTCGCAAGTACATTTGAGACACGTTTCCACGCACATTGGGATACCAAGCGGGAAAAACAAAAACACTTTGAAAAGTTCTTATTGTTAGTTTGCTATGGGATTTTCATATTTTCTTTCGTCTCTAAAAGCTCTCTATAGTCTGTCATAAATAAACTTTATCTTTATTTAAACTTAATTTAACAATACGATTACCATATTTATATAAAGGGTTTAGGGGTATACTTAGTTATTAGCTTAGTTTATTAAACTCCGTAAAAATTTTGTAAGAGAAGGTTTTAAGAAATATAAAGTTAAAACTCGTATTACGCTTACTTTAAGAGCGTGCGACTGAAATTCTTATCTTTAAATAGACATAGACCTGGCGAAGGCTTTTGACACGGTCTCAACTCCGCTGCTTTTGCGCAAGCTAGAAAACTGGGGTATTAGAGGCACTCAATTGAGCATTTTTAGAAGCTATCTTCAGGACCGAAGCCAATGCGTAGAATTGGAAGCCTAAATAGTGATGAGATATTGAATACATCCTACGGTTGCCACAGGGAAGTGTCCTTTCTCCGACCCTATCTGATTATATTAATGATTTATGTATTTAAACTTAAACCAGGGCACGGTTATATCGTATGCTGATGACACTGCCCTACTTTTTTCAGCTGATTCAGAACAAGAGGTATTGGCACTTGCGCAACACGGTTTTAATGCTGTTAATACGTGAAAATTTACTAACACTTAACGCTAAAAAGACATGTTATGTTAAGTTTGCGATGCGTAACCCATATTCCGAACGGTCCCACATTACAGGCTCATTATTGCAAAGCCCCCTTAGGGGACACCTGCATGTGTCCTAGTATAACAATAACTAACACAGTTAAATATCTCGGAGTAATATTAGATGATACACTTTCCTTTAAGCCACATACAGCAGCTCTAAATAACAGGCTTCGTAAACTAATATTCGTATTCAAAAAGTTACGATACGTAGCGGACCCTAATACCATCCGGCTGATATATATGGATTTGTGTCAATCCCTAACATCTTATTGTATCACTTCATGGGGAGGAGTGGGGAAAAATCTACTTCTATCAATTGAAAGAGCTCAAAGAGTAATCCTCAAAGTATCAACTTTTCGGCCTTACCTTTATCCTACTAACCAGCTTTACGAGTCATGTAAGGTACTAACTGTTCGACAACTATTCATAAGCAGCACCGTACTTGCCCAACACTCAGAGCTTATTTACAATAGGGAACTAACAACTAAACGACGGAAAGATATTGTTTGCCCGCAGAATTTTAAAACAAAACATCCCTATATACGTAAATTTTACACTTTTTAGGCCTTTTTTATACAATAGACTGAATGCAGTAATTATCACACTTGTAAAAATAATCTGAAGCGCATTCCATAATCAATGTCCTATGAGGATACAGAGAAATTATTACTAATAGATAAGTCTGTTGTTTTAATTGTTGTATTTTTTGTTGTTTTGCGTGCTTGAATTTGTATAGAAAATTTTACTCTTTACATGTTTTGGTAATTGAATGTTTGAGTATGATAAAACCATGAAAATGTTAGGTAACTATTAACTATTTGGTATGAATTGCGAGTTATTAAATTGTTATTTTACCATGTAAGTGATTATTGTAAATTAGCAAATAAGTCTCCTGAAAAACAGGTTTACCTAGTTCAGGCAAATATGAATTATGTCGACCTATGTTAAATTTGAGTTTGTCATGTACATTTATTAGTTTTTAATGAAATAAATAATATTTTGATTTTGATTTGATTTGATAGATCCTTTAAAAATATCCAATAATAACAATATTATATTAATAATAAATGAGTAATCGAGTACAATATCAAAAAAAAATGATTCGATTCCCGTGCTTAACTATTGATAAATACATACATTTGTGGTAGATTTTATATAAGCCTGCATATTTTTTTATAATGTATATAAATGTCAGTTAATATTAATACACTACAATTACATACTACGACATACTAAATCCTATGAGAGCAAACAAATGAGAAGTTACTAATAGGATACCCATTCAACAATGTCAGCAAAAAAACAAACAATCAAAACTTTGGCCTCACAGAAAAGGATACACAAACTGGCTTACATGGGTTCATAAGTAATACTATTATGAAACAATACAATTTGTTTTTTATGTTAAAGTTTCCGAACATCCCAACAATTGTGTCTCTTTAACTTATCTCTTTTACTGCTGGTACGTCGCCACTAATGTGCGCCATGGTAAATGGCTATATATTCTTTACTTTTCTGATCCAGCCTTCACCAGCGACCTTTCACAAGTCGTTAGTCCATCGGGCCAGAGGGCGTCTGACGCTACGCTTATGCTTTGCTTAATACCGACTATAGATATCGATCCGATCGCTAATCGGCATAGAGGTGAGTGAGGGTAAGGTCCCAAACTACGTGGATGACAAATGTCCGCAAGAACATGAAACAGGCTCTCAGATGACGACGCATAACGGTGGAATAAGTGCCGCCTCAGCGCCAAAAACAGCTGATCACGCGAAACAGTAAAAGGCGAGAACAAGATTGTATCCTTAGGATATCAATAAGTTATTTATACTCTAAGATTGTATCCAATCACTGTGTTTTCCACACAAGATGACCTTTTAAAGATGGAGTTGAACCAAAATATAATAATTGACGAAATACTTTATAAAATAAAATTATTAAAAGTCAATATCAATGACAACAGTCTTTATAATAATAAAGTTTTCTTGACGGAAATACATTACTTCCAAATAACTTTATTCGATTATAAAGTTCATTGATCTTTGTGTTCTAAAGATCAACCCGAAAGATAAAGCATTTGCAAAGTATTTGCCTTTTGAAATAATTTATAAATGAGAGGATGGCACTTAAGAACTTGTATACAAGGTACCTATAAATAAAATCTTGTTAAGCTGACAAAAAGAATGAAAGCACCACCAAAGTTTCGAATAAAATACAAGCGCTTTATATTTAAGCATTAATAAATAGAGTAGTGGAGGAGTATTTTTCCAATCATTATTTACAGCTAATGGAGCTAATCATAGTTGTAATAATTAACTAAAAAGTCAGAAATAAAAAAAATATTAAAAAGAAACTCGACTGCTAAAAATACTAACTGAAAAGGGAAGAACAGCTCTACTTTCATCATCATCATTACAACCTAGAAAGTCCACTGCTGAACGAAGGCCTCCCCTAATGATTTCCACGCGGACCGATCCCTTGCAGTTGACATCCATCTGCTACCTGCCACCTTAACCAGATCATCAGACCATCTGGTTGGGGGTCGGTCTACGCTTCGTTTTCCGTTACGCGGACGCCACTCGAGAACCTTTCCGCCCCATCGGCCATCGGTTCTACGCACTAGAACTTCTTTCACTTCAAGCTCTACTTTATAGTACAAACAATATTATACTTTTCATGGTATTTCAGGCGAGAGCAACAATTCCTAACAACTTTTTCGAGACCTAACTATATAAGTGTTGTTTCCCCTTTTCAGTGGGTATTTTTAGCAGCCGGGTTTTTGTTTAGTTTTCAATTATTTTTGTTTCGGACGCTTTAGCTGCGAAGTCTAGACACAACGGACTCACATAGTTAGTCAGCTTTCATTGTACCCAGTAATACTCGCGCCTATGACGACCAATCCAATAACACCTTATATGTTTCGATACGTCAATCTGTTTAAGCTGGAGCTGGTTACATAGAAATCTACATAGATAATAATAAATTATTGCGCAAAAATAATAAATTCTTTCTATACATATTCTTGAAAAACATAACCTGCCTGCGGCCGTCGGGTAAAGAGAGTATTTTCCAAACATTATTCACAGCTAAAGGAGCTAATTAACCATTCCTATTGTCGTAGCTGACACGTTCCGGACTCTTTTTATAGATAATACAATATTTATTGTATTTATTTTTGTTTAGCAAAAAGTAACTACCTTTTATTATGGTATTCACGTTCAAACCTTATTTATTTATGGAAATATCGTTAACAATAACACTCGGTCGGATTTACAAAAATCGAGCTTAATTGTTTTGTTTCTCTCAATTAGGGAAATGGTAAACACTTCAATTGTCTCGAGGCGGATACTTTATGATAAAAATACGTATTATTACGAACGAGTACATTTTGCAATTTATTATGGTAGCATTTTTATTTATTTATTTCTGTTTATGGTAGCTTATTGATATTTTATTTTAAGAATCCAATGCCTGGCATATATACCGCGGCCGCATAGAAAACATTACTGCTCGTAATGTTTTAGTTCTTCCACCTGTGCGCAGAGGCACCCCACTACCAACTCCTTCCACTTGACAACATTCAGTGAAGAGCGACTAAAACTATTTTACAATTAATTATAATATTAAACAGTAAATCAAAAAGAGTGTTGAAATGTGTATATATATTTAAAAATCCATTTTTGATAACATTTTATGATCACAATTATCATTTAGCTCGAACTACTTTTTTCTGTCTTATTAATATCTTCAAAAATATATTTTGCTGGTAATATTTTATTATAAAATATACCATGCTCTAATTACTGTATTCCCTCTAATCTACTTTTATAATTACTAATCCTTTCTTCCCAGACTATGCAGTGTGAGTAAGCCTGAGCCCTACAGTGGGACATTATCCGATAATGAGGGCTTTCTTTGAACTCTTTGACAATTAGGCATCCAGAAACAATGGAACATCTATTGTTTGTGACACTTTGAGGCATCTTTTACGGTCAGAAGGTCACTTTGAACTGAAATATTTTTCTCATACCAGGCAAAGATGAGCGTCGGTGGCTCATTTCCTTCCGATCTGGACGGTGCAGGTTCAAATCCCGCCACGTACCAATGTATTTTCGAATTTTTTAACTTATATATACGTTTATCCGACGCTCTTACGTGAAGGAAAATATCGTGAGGAAAACTGCGCACGCCTGCGAAGAAATTCAAAGGCTGGGCGTGAAATCGGCCTATCTGCACTGGGCCCGCGAGAATATACACCCTTTACGGATAGGCTCGTGCCTCTCGGTGGGGACGTATAATAAGCTGATGATGATAAGGCAAGGGTGGGAAACTTATTGTAGTTTTCAGACTAAATTGACCGGACTATATGTATTGTAGTAAGTCCTATCCAGAGGTCAACGGTCGAAGATCTAGGCTTTCTAGGAAGGCAACTGAACTCAATAAACGTGATCCAATTTGGAATAGTTTTGTCACAATTATTTCCGAATCCAACAATTTTGTACCATAATGTTGCTAGCCTTCAATTTTCGGGGTATATGGACTCTACTTAATGTTCGCTACGTGATATGAATAAGAAATTCGTAAGCATTTTTTGAATAAAAATGTTAAGTATTTCCCGACGACAAATTCGGTGTGATGGTTGGGTTGAGATGTCGACTATTACACTAAGGGTTCAATCTTCGGGCAGTACACACATTTGTGTGCATGAACATAGATAGATATAACACGTTTTTACAACACAAGTACACAGATAAAAGAAACAGTAACAAACAAGAGATAAAACAAAACTGTGGGCAAAGGCGTTAAGGCCGCCTTTGCTTTTGCCACATACAACTGTGTTTCAACATACACACTCGTAAGTAGCCGACTCCTAAACCATAACACCACATGGGTTGTCAAATAAAAACAACAACAAAGAAAGAAAGAAACATATTTACTGGCCACAAATATTTACAAAACAAATTACTGGAAAGAGAGGAAAAAAATACAAGTAGACAAAAACAAAAGGTAAATAATTTCTTACAATCTAATGGCCAATCAGGTGCAGCCTCAGCATAAACTGCAGTAGTAAGGCTAATCCCACCAAAAACATTCTGTAAAAAATCTAGCCAAGTCTCGATGGAGCTGCTTGATTATCTCTAAAAAGTAATGAAATCAAGACAAAGACGTGCCAAGTCTAAGGTTCCTTACTGCAATTAATTAATTATTATGGTTGATGTTGTGTGACTTGGCCGTTGAAGAGTACACAAGGATACAAAACTAGGTGCTTCATGACACCATTGCACCAATCTGTCGCCAGAACCGCTACCCATTGACGGTACAAATTTGCCACTTGGAAAACGGTGCTTCAATAGCCCATCGATTGTAGGCTTGATAAAGCCATTAACGTATAAAGTTCAACGGCCAAGTCACACAACATTAACCATAATAATTAATTAATTGCAGTAAGGAACCTTAGACTTGGCACGTCTTTGTCTTGATTTCATTACTTTTAGAGATAATCAAGCAGCTCCATCGAGACTTGGCTAGATTTTTACAGAATGTTTTTGGTGGGATTTTACTTTTTGTAGAAATTGAAAGGAATATTAGACGACCCATTGGGTGTAATGGTTGAAACGTCGGCTACTACACCAAGGGTTCCGAGTTTGATCCCCGGGCAGTACCTACAAATATTTGTGTGCACCAACATGTCTGTTTGTATTGGTCTAGCGCGCTCGACTTGGCGGGAGCACTACCGTGCCCCCGATTTTTGACATCGGATGAAGCGGCCCACCATGTTAATATATATTGTTTAAAGGCGGTATGTCAATCTCTTATAGTTTGGCTGGGCTCTTTTGTTATCTAAGCAGGGTCACCAGGTACTCCAGATCTTCGATTATCCAAGTTATTATAGTTTTCCCTTTATGTAACCATTAAACCCTGACTCTGTACCAAATTTCAGCTCTGTGAGTTAATGGGAATACTAGTTCTATTTTGATGATTTTGTTATCTAAGCAGGGTCACCAGGTACTCCAGATCTTCGATTTTCGAAGTTTTCATAGTTTTCCCTTTATGTAGCCATTAAACCCTAACTCTGTACCGAATTTCAGCTTTCTGAGTTAATGGGAAGTACTAGTTCTATTTTGATGATCATGAGTGAGTGAGTGTCTGTCGAAAATGCGAAACTTTGCTTTCGCTTAACGTCGGAACTAAATGACCTACAGACTTGAAATTTTGGATTTAAAGTACGTTATTATATCTTACTAGATGACGAAAATTTCAGCGCTCTGGTATTATCCAAAGGTTCTCAAATCGGGGCCTGAAAATGCGGCGAAATGGATCCTGTAAAGGATGGTACGGCAGTGTTTGCTTCGCGCTCGACTTGGCGGGGGCACTGTCGTGCCCCCAGATTCCAGTTAATTTATTGATCTTCTTTAATATTCTTTGTAATGTTCTATTTAATTGCATAAAAAACGACATAATCTATCCGAATTGCCCTTTCACTAGTTTAAATTATCACATACGCAGCTGAGACATGGACACTGACCGCGGGATTGGTTCACAAGTTCAAAGTCACTCAACGCGCAATGGAGCGACCTATGCTCGGGGTCTCTCTTAGGGATAAGATCAGAAATGATTTAATCCGTAAGAGAACTAAAGTTACCGACATAGCCCGCCGGATGAGCAAGTTGAAGTGGCAGTGGGCTGGTCACGTATGTCGCAGAACCGATGGCCGTTGGAATAGACGAGTTCTGGAGTGGAGACCGCGTCTCGGCAAGCGTAGCGTAGGACGCCCTCCGGCCCGATGGACCAACGACTTGTGAAAGATCGCTGGTGGAGGCTGGATGAGAAAAGCGGAGGACCGGGATATCTGGCGCAAAATGGGGGAGATCTATGCCCAGCAGTGGACTTCGATAGTAGTAGTAATAGTAAAACACTTTATTGCTCACAAGTACACAAAAAACATACGAAACAGTAGCATTACAATACTGTGGGCAAAGGCGGCCTTATCGCTGCAAGCGATCTCTTTCAGGTAACCTTTGGGTAAGGAACAAATCAGGAAAAAATAAAGGTAGTGCACAAGCAAAACTACACAAAAATAATTAAAAACATAGTATACAAAAATTAAGTAATAAATTATCACATATATAAATAAAAATGTACACATATAAATACACATATAGGTACATATAAACAAAAATATCATATCATATCTTATACTAAATATCGAAGTTAAATATGTAAGTTATAAATATATTATAATAGTGAAATAATAATATGTAGACAGACAAATGAAATTAGATAACAGTATTTAGTAAATGCTGACAAAGCTTATTTTTAAATGTGACAAGTGACTTAGCGTGTCGAATCTCAGATGGCAAACTGTTCCAAACAAACGTAGCTGTAACAGTAAAAGATTCCTTAAAAATAACCGGACCTCGTAAAAGGAGGCTTCAACACATAATCAGATTTGGACCTAAGATCTCGGCGGTGATCCATACCAAGGAACTGAAAACACTCTTTGAGATAGGAAGGAAAATTGAGGATCATACAGCACTTTAAATAAAAGAATTAGTACATGCTTTTGACGACGCTGTCTTATAGGGAGCCAAGCAAGCTTATTTCTTTATTCAGAGACATTATCAAACTTCCGCAAGCCAAAGATAAACCTAATGCAAAGATTCTGCAGACACTGGAGCTTATTCAACATCCTTATTGTCATCAGCTCATTAAACGGGCACGAGCCTACCCGTATAGGGTGATTAGGCCTTAGTCATCCACGCGGGCCCAGTGCGGATTGGACGACTTCACACACAACCTTCGAATCTCTTCGCAGGCGTGCATGAAGGTTTCCTCACGATGTTTTCCTTCACCGTAAGAGCGTCGGATAACGTACATATATTTAAGAAAATTCAAAAATACATTGGTACGTGTCGGGATTTGAACCTCAGCCCTCCCGGTAGGAAGGCGACAGTCCACACCACTGAGCCACCGACGCTCTACCAAACTAACATATCCTTATTAAGGTCTAAAAGGCAGACATCTGCATAATCAAGGATAGATAAGAGGAGAGACTGCTATAGGTTTAATAGATAGATAGATCGATAGTTTAAATTTAAAAAAGCTTTATGAAATTGTGAGCACTTAAGTGTTTCTCTATAAAATCCTTACCAAAGCCACTACGCAGCCTCCGAAACCACCACCGGTCATTCTGGCTCCGTACACCCCAACCTCTCCCCTCAGAATGTCCACCAATTGGTCCACTTCAGCACAGGAAACCTCCATGAGCGAACTTAGTGAGTCGTGTGACTTGTAAAACAGTTCTCCAACCTAGAAAGAATATGAAAAAATATATATTTTTATTGATTCGTCGAAAGAGTCGGTGGCTCAATGGTGTGGACTGTTGTCATTCTATCGGGAGGGCTGAGGTTCAAATCTCGCCACGTACCAATGGGTTTTCGAACTTGCGAAATTATAAGTACGTTATCCGATTCCCTTACGGTGAAGGAAAACAACGTAAGGAAACCTAGGTACGCCTGCGAAGAGATTCAAAGATTGTGCGTGAAGTCATCTAATCTGAACTGGGCCTGTGTGGATGACTAAGACCTAAACTCGGGTAGGCTGTTGCCCCTCGGTAGGGACGATTAATAAGCTGATGATGATGATATATTTTTTATAACTAAAATCACGTCGTTAAGTCACGTTAAAGCGTGCAGCAACAGAACATCATCACTTTATTATTCTAAATAAAAGTTTCTCCTTATTTCATCAGCTACTTAAAAAAAAAGTCCCGTCCAAATCAGATCAGCCATTTCAGAGACTACCCGCAACAAACAGACAAAAACAAATATTTTGGCGTATGTACCGTCTAAAATGTCTATATATATAATCATATACATGATCAGAAAGACCAGAGATTACCGCCATATTTAGAAACAGTAGTACTTCGATGCAACGTCAGCTTTCTTGCACCAAAAAAGGCAAAGTAATATTACTTTAGTACTCTTTTAAGAGTCTTACCCGTGCTAACATACGCAGCTGAGACATGGACACTGACTGCGGATTGTTCCAAGTTCAAAGTCACTCATGCAATGATTTAATCCGTAAGAGAACTAAAGTTACCGACATAGCCCGGCGGATCAGCAAGTTGAAGTGGCAGTGGGCTGGTCACGTATGTCGTAGAACCGATGGCCGTTGGAGCAAACGAGTTCTGGAGTGGAGACCGTGTCTTGGCAAGCGTAGCGTAGGACGCCCCGATGAGGACGGCCCGATGGACTGACGACATGCGAAAGGATGAGGAAAGCAGAGGACCGGGATATCTGGTGCAATATGAAGACCTATGTCCAGCAGAGAACTGCAATAGGTTGAAGAGAGACAGAGACTGTTTTAAGAGATAGCTGTAAGCCCCCTGTTCACTCATCTGATGGTTAGAAATAATACTATATATATATAACATCAGAAATGAAGAGATTCGTAGGAGTCGGCTAACCGATATAGCTAACCGTGTAACAGGGCTGAAGTGGCAATGGGCGGGACACCTAGCTCGAACGACCGATAGCCGATGGAGCAGAAAAGGCTTGAGTGGACACCTCGTAACTGCAAGCGCAGCGTGGGACGGCCACCCACGAGGTGGGCAGATGACGTTAGGAGAGTCGTGGGTGACCGTTCGATGCAAATAGCCTCCGAGGCTATGTTCAGCAGTGGACTTAATATGGCTGTAATGATGATGATATGAAACATAATGCAGGGGTGAACATAAGTAATAACTCTATTTATTTATTTTTTTTATTTATTTATTTTTTATCAAATACAATATTACATTTCAACATGGCCTGGCTCCCAAGATAGTAAAATAACCGTGTTTCAGGAGCCAGTACTTCCCTTAAAGTATAGATTACAATGATACATAAAGTAGGTACTAATATTAAACATAAGCATCTTTTTTGCACTACAATAGAAAAAAATAATAATAATAATAATAAATATAGTTATAAATGAAAGAAAAACTAAAAACTAGCGCAATTGGTTTATGTATTCAGTTGAATGTGTGAAGTGCGTATGTCGTGTAGTGTGTATGTTGTATAGTGTGTGTTTTGTGTAGTGTGAGTATTTGTGGGTGTAGTATTGATGGGTGTTTTTTTTATATTACTTTGTTTTAGTAAGTAATAACTCTAAAAGTGAATATTCTTCGGCAAACTGTATCACCCGTTATAAATACTTATACTTGAGATCAAATCTGACACGTGTAAGACTGGCAGGCAGGATCAACTCTTTGATACAAACCTAATACTAGAGAGGAATAACAAGAATCTATTTTATAACTTTAAAATATGAAAACATCTCACTTTAAGTCGTCCGCGATGAAAAAGAGCTGGACGGATTTAAAAGAAAAGAAAAAGTACTTTGACTGGTTCGCTGGGCTTTGCCAATTGATTTTCAAAACAATATATTTCGTTTCACTTTTGAGTGCTTTGCACAGGCGATACAAATCCTTTGAGAGTCACCAAGTTTACGAAAATACCCTTATTATTTGCATGTCGAAATTGATAGTAAATTTCCATTTACTTAGTAAAAATATGTATAAGCTTGCATTTAAGTGCAACTACATACATTTTTACATGTTCATTGAAATGGTTAACTTTACCAATAGCTTATGTAACATAGTCGCATACTGCTAATCCTGACTCCTAAGTAGTGCTTCTAATCAATTTGCTTTTTTAAGCGTAGCGTAGACCTAAAGGTCTTGAAGATATGCCAAAGGTTGCTGGTGGAGGGCGCATGAGGAAGGCAGGGGACTAGGATATATGGCAAAAAATTCGACTTCACGCACAACCTTCGAATCTCTTCACAGGCGTGCGTGGGTTTCCTCACGATGTTTTCCTTCACCGTAAGAGCGTCGGATAACGTACATATAATTTCTAAAATTTCGAAAATAATTGTTCGTGGCGGGATTTGAACCTGTGCCCTCCAGATTGGAAAGCAACAGTCCACATTAATTAGCCACGCGATGCTCTCACTCTTCAACCTGTTGCAGTCCATTGCTGGAAATAGGTTCTCCCATTTTGCGCCAGATATGCCAGTCGCCGCTTTTTCTCATCCAGCCTCCACCAGCGACCTTTCGCAAGTCGTCGGTCCATCGGGCAGAGGGCGTCTACGCTACGCTTGCCAAGACGCGGTCTCCACTCCAGAACTCGTCTGCTCCGATGCTCTATAAATGACGAAATTAGATGTAAAAATGTTGTTACGGGTAAGGCTATTATTATTAATAATAAAATACGGGTAGGACACATTGCTCAAACACTTTCGTCTGTGAGTAGCAGCTATTGTTACTTTACTAAATCATTTTGAGAGACACCTTCGCTTCTTCCGTACGGTAGATCTCTTCGATGACGTGCTGTGCCTCATCAGCACCAACTTGTTACAATTCTGGCGTTTCAATTCTGTAAAATAATATTATATATTCACATTAAAACAAGATAGCCAAGGGTAAGCTTAGGCTACATCCAAAGTTAAACTTAAAGGTTGAAGTAAAGGTTTATTCAACCCTTTCTGAAACCAGGAACTTTTCACATTGTTGCCAATCAATGTAATACATACGACGAACTCGTCAAACTGCGTGAAATACGTGGATTTAAACAAATCGGGTCAAATATTAAACATGCCAGACACCTTTTACTCTAGATTTGTGATAACGGAAGCTCCACGCGTTTTTAAAACAAGATAATATGGTCGATTCCTAATTCTTATAATGGTTTCATATCAAGCATCATATTGTTAAATATAAGACAGCGAAAATGTATTCGTGTTGTTCAAAACCTTTAAGTAAACATCTGTAGAATTTCATATTTCAATGCTCAATAAAAACGAAATTTTCTTCGCATTAAACCAACAGACCTTGCTGGAAATAGTTGCCTAACAATTATGTTGATTGTCTACGATGGAAATATCAAAACGTTGTTTGAACTTCCATTTCTTTTTTAAATAAACACCGAAGGCTATTGTGAGAGTCTGAGCTCAGACATCATAAGTAACATATAGTTAAATATACGTTTTGTAAACATATATTGTACCTCTTCAACCAAAATTATTTCTAATATTTTACCTAACAACATCCTGTATACGAACATCTGTCTTTTTATTCATAAATGTATGTCAATCTTTTGCTTCATTTCCAGTTATGAAGTGAATTATGCGCGTCAATAGCTCAATGATATTGCCTCCGATCGGGAGGGCGCAAGGTTCAAATCGCCGCCACGTCCAATGTGATTTCGAATTTTCGAATTTTATGTAGGGGAAAGGTGGGGAACACGAACGCTGGGGAATCCCGAACGCATCAGTTCTACTATGTTAGAAGGCGAGGGCAATATATTGTGTGTAGGCACTTCAAACATCACGCCACTCTTAGTGCCAGGTAGCGACGCAACACGATCGGGCGCACGTGTGGGTCAAGGTATGTTTTTTTAATTTTTTATGTGTATTTGATGTAATTTTTGCGTAAAAAGAACTCGATGTAACTTTATTTATATGAATAGTATAAAATACAACGTATGTGTGCTAGAATACTCACAAACTAAGCTTCCGATGGCAGAACAGCTAAAGGCATACGTAGACATAACATATGTTATTTTATTACATTTTTGTATTTTTAAACTGTCGGGCAATGGCGAACGCACCGTGGTGGGTAATCCCGAACGTTCGGGATTTCCCCTCCTATATTTAATGATGAGAGATAAATTTGTATGTAATTTTTATTTGTTTTAGATGCCTCGAAATTATATTAGGAAAACAGAAACAAAATATAATTTAGAAGATCTCAAAAAAGCAATCGAAGATGTAAAAACAAAGAAATTAACCACAATTTATGACCATTTGAAAAAGGATGTAACAAAAGTACCTAAAACTGGCAGAAAGCCAATATTTTCTGAAGCGCAGAAGTTATGAACACTCGGTCAGTCAATCTATCTGATATTGCTGAATTACCAATTATGTCTCCTAAAATTTCTAAGCGGAATATTAGAAAAAAACAATCTATTATTATTACTAGCACACCTATGAAGGAGCAACTTGAAGCAAAAAAAAAAAACAAGAAAAAGTAATTAAAATATCTGAAAAGAAGCCAAAGAATAAGACTGAAATGCAAAGACTAAAACGTAATGAACAATAACCAGGAAGTACGAAAAAAATTAAAAATTTTTGAAGACTTTACCATTTAGAAGACAGAAAAACAAAAAGAATAATGCTGAGAAAAAGGACAACAAGGAGAAAAAGGAGAAAAAAAATAAGGATGATAAAGAGTATTATTGCATTTTTGTAATGAAAATATAACAACTCTGAAACTTGGATTCAGTGTTACGTATGTTTGAATTGGGCTCATGAAAAATGCACTGATGAACAATCAACGTCAGCAGGCTACAAATGTGATTTGTGTCGTAATTAAAGGCTAATTACAGAATAGAATAATGTTAGTTCATAAGATTACTAATGAATGATCAACGTTAAGAGGCTACAAATATGATCTCGGTTGTAATAAAAGACTGATTATAGATGATTATTGTTAGTTCGTAATTACCCCCTATGCTGTTCGTAGTTACCCGACCCTTGTCGGGTAAACCCGAATGCTAAGGTTTTTGTGATTTGTTTAAAATTTGAACTTTTATTAAAAATATGTAAATGTTTATTCTTAAAGTAGTTACTTAAATAGTTTATCTTGAATGTAATATGATAATTAAAGTGTATGTCATATATTTTCTGATTTATTTCAATTTTCTCTTAGTGTTCGTATTACCCCATTTCCCCTACGAATCCGACGCTCTTCGGTGAGGAAATCGTGAGGTAACCTACGCACGCCTGCGAAGAGATTCAAAGGCTGTACGTGAACTCGGCGATCCGCACTGGGCCCGTGTGGACGACTAAAGCCTCTGATGGGTATGTTTAATGAGCTGATGTTGATGAATGAAGGGTAAATAGTGTCGATTCCTTTAGTATTTTAATGTTATAAAGCAGCTTACATTACGTTTAAAGTCAAAATCAATTCATCACTTCAAGTATGCATAGCATAGCACTTGCAAACAAAGAAAACATTATAATTGCTATAAATTAATAAATTATACTATGAATAAATTAATTATAATTGCAACATATACGATCAGGTGAGTTATAATCATTTAGTATTTTTAGAGGCTATTAAATGAACTTGACTTTTTGGGTCCAAAAACCCTGAAGTTATCAAGCATGACGTACTTTTTAGCTAAAACTTTTTGTATCATGAAATAAATCCACAATTTATGACCATAGACATTTATTGGAAAATAAATTTAATAGCGCGATATTAGTGCGTTCACTTGAACTGCAATCTGTTGAACTACGAATATTTTTTATGATGCGAGTTAAACGGAGATAGGGAATAAATTTATTATAAGCGCCTGCAGCATCCTGTATTGTATTTAACTATGCTTGATTTCCTGACGAATAAACGAATTGTAAATTTGGAAAAAAAATGAATCTTTGAAAAATCTTTGTGCCTATAGGTAGGTACAAAGAGTCCAATATTTTCAAACATCTTATTATTGAAAAAAAGATTTGTGTTATTGAAATAGGAACACCTACATAGGAGCTAAATCACGTTCAACCGTTGATCGCAGCTTAAGATCTTATCAGTGGCGTGCAGTCCATAATCGCAATTAAGCATGCATACCATGTGAGTCCAGACAACCCGGAAAAGCGCCAAAATATTAAATGATTCCCACTTATTCGCCCATGGTCCTCTACAGATTCAAAGCCATGGGCAATCTGCTGTCATTTACAGCACTCATGAACAAAATGAACTATTTATTGTTTTGCGATTAGTGTCACACACTTGCATACCCTACTTATAATCTCTCTGCACGCCACTGTCTCTATATTAGTATTTGTTAAGCATCGTGGCTCAATGGTGGACTGTTGCCCTCTACCGGGAGGGCTGTGGTTCAAAATACCGCTACGTACCAATGTGTTTTCGAATTTTCAAATTATATGTACGTTATCCGACGCTCTTAGGTGAAGGAAAACATCGTGAGGAAACCTGCGCACACCTGCGGAGCGTGAAGTCCCAACCCGCACTGGCCCGCGTGAAGGACTAAGCCTAAACACCCCGATACGGTAGCTCGTGCCCTTGGTGAGGGCGTTTAATGAGCTGATGATGATGTCCGAATTGGGCTCGCGTGGTGGTAACGGCATACTCCTATACCCATCTGTTAAGAGGTAAAAAGCAAGATAGACTTTCCATGAAAGAAAGAAAGAAAGACAAAAATCTTTATTCAAATAAATCTGTTACAGATACTTTTGAAACGTCAATTTTTATAATTTTTTATGACTCTACCACCGTTTCATATCATGAATAAAACTAGTACTGACCTTCCAAATCCTTGCTAGTTGCACTTCTTAGTGAGGGTATGCCAAGCTTGCCCGCGGCTTCCTGGCACTGCGCCCGTCTCTGAGGGTACTCGCTTCCCGTAAGCTGGTGCTTTACGTTGGAGTTGACCACCAGAAGGGCCGCGTCGTCTAGTCGCACCGGAATGTGGGTTGACTCTAAGGACCTGTTGTTATATAGTTGATGTAAGTGGTTGTGAATTATTTGACGACCCATTTAGTGTTGCGGTTGAGAAGTCGGCTGCAACACCAAGGGTTCCTGGTTCGATCCACGGGCAGTACAAACATTTGTGTGCATGAACATGTCTGTTTGTAATGGTCTGGGTGTTATATAAGTATGTTTATCCGTTGTTTAGTACCTATAATACACGCTTCACGCTTACCTTCGGGCTAGATGGCGCTGTGTGAATGTCAATGGATATTGGATATATTGGATTAGATATAATGTGCGGTTTGTTCCTTAGATATGTAGTCTGTTTAAATGACCATAGGTTTATTAGCATATGACCATTCCGTCATTTCAAAAAGCCATCTGTGGCCAACAGCAAAAAATTAAAATGTATCCGAAAAATTAGCTACTTTAATTTGCTGTTGATGCATAAGTAACTCGAGTCGAGTTACATTTAAAACGAAGTTTAAGTCTTACTTTAGACTGAGGTTCGTTCCGTAAAGTTCAGAATTTGAGAGCCTTTGCGTTCATTGGCCAGTGAAGCTGTGTTGAATAGTTTTGTTTCTAAGCCACCGAAATAGTTAACAAGAAGCTCTGAAAATACAATAGGCCGTGACAGTTCGTTTCGGAAATTATGGCCTACTTTACATAGTGAAGAGTTATCTATAATCTTAAAGTTGTCAGGCAGGTTGGTTAGCTGTACGTTTAAAGGTTAGGTGTAGTGAAAGAGCGATCCGTTCTCTTCTGTAGTTTTGTCCCTAAGCCTCTTCTTACGGCAGTTGCAGGAAGAGTAGGTTTGACAATTGTATAAAAATTATAGTTGTACTGCCCTAATAAAGGTGACTTCAATCTGGAAAGTATTACATTCGAAATTATATGTGTATCCTAAAATCAACCCTAGACACACCGTCTAATATACACCTTTGAACCTAACCATTCGTCAAAACGTAATTTTTGTAATATTTCAAAATGGAAGTAC